>JAOTQJ010173864.1:0-24614 GCA_025642045.1 Solanum sejunctum | reverse complement strand
TCTCTAGCAAATTTCTAGCAAAGGTACTATCATATAATTCTTATTTTTCATGAAGAAATCATACCAAATACAACTATAATTTCTTACCTTTGACTTATATGTTCTGGATATCCTTCAAAAGACTTAGAAGCTTGAAGTACAATTCTAAGGTGATTTGCATGCTCCTCATCTCTTGAATACACCAAAAATCATCAATGAACACAATCACAAATATATCAAGATATGGACTGAACTCTCTATTAATCAAATCCATGAAAGTTGTGGGTGCATTAGTCAACCCAAAGGACATGACCAAGAACTCCAAATGGTCATATCTAGTCCTAAAGGCTATCTTGGGAATGTCACATTTCCTCACTTTCAACTGATGTTAACCAGATCGGAGGTTCATCTTTGAGAAATAAGAGGCATCCTGAAGTTGATCAAACAAGTCATCTATCCTTGGGAGAGGATACTTATTCTTTATGGTGACCTTGTTCAGTTGTCTATAGTCAATACACATTCTGAGTAACCCATCTTTCTTTCACATAAACGAGAAAGAGGCACCCCATGAGAAACACTCGGCCTTATAAAGTCCTTCTTTAACAAATCCTTCAATTGTTCTTTCAGTTCTTTCAAATTTAGTAGGGGCCATCCTATAGGATGAAATTGAGATAGGTTGGGTAAGAACATCAATATCAAAGTCAATCTCCCTATCGGGAGGGACTCCGGGAAGATCCTCAGGGAACACTTCTGAAAACTCATTCATGATCGAAACTGACTTGGGAGTTGGAGACTCAACATCATCAAATTTGACTCTTATAAGGTGGTAGATACACACCTTAGAAATCATCTTTCTATCTCTAAGGTATAAGATGAACTTTACCTTTAGTTGCTACGGAATCATCCTTCTATTCTAGAACCGATTCATTCAAAAATTGGAACTTAACGGTTTGGGCTCTATAATCAATGGAGGTATAAGAGGTATGAAGCCAATCAATGCCAAGGATCAAGTCAAAATTAGTCATATCTAACTCAATCAGATCAATGCTAGTATCTCTATGAGCGATGGACACTAGCAAGCTCTATAGACTCTCTCAACTCGAATAGATTCACCCACGGGAGTAGAAACATCAAAAGGTTCAAAAAGGCTCTTGGGAGTTCTATCAAATCTACTGGCCACATAAGGAGTTACAAAAGATAATATGGCACCAGGATTCATCAACACATAACAATCAATACAAAATACTAGAATCATACCCATCACAACATCTGGTGAGTTCTCCTGATCATGTTGACTACCCATGGCATACAAATGGTTTGTAGCTCCGCTTGTGCCCGTCGTAGTACCTATCTGATTTCCCTTAGTTGGTGGGTTGGTGTAGAAGATTAGGCTCGATTATCTCACTTTGGACACTCCCTCTAATAATGCCCTACTTGACCATACCAGAAGCACGCATCAGTCCCATCACGACACTTACCCAAGTGTAGCTTGCCGCATGTACCACATAGTAGTTTATCTCGTGAACCTTGAGCCACACTAGCTGGTGTCTAAGAACCACAGGCTCCAACATTCTGGGACCTCTAATCATTCCTAATTTTAGGGGCAGGTGTACTAGCAGATGATAGCACTGGAAATAGGTTACCATTGTCTTTCTTTCCAACCTCACGACCGAATGTTTTTGCCTTCTTATTTCTAAATTCCTCCTTACCCTGCTGCCTCTCCTTATCAGCCTGTTCCACAAAGGTTATCAACCTCCCTATATCCATGTCACTCATGAGCATAGCTCCCCTCCCATCTCTCTTAGGCCCTTTATTCAACCCATCGATGTACATCCCCATCCTCACTCTCATACCAGCTACTATATCCAGAGTACAATGAGATAATTGTGTGAACTTCAGCCCATACTCTTACATAGTCATAGAGCCTTGTTTCAAGTTCAAAACCTCTCTCACCTTCACCTCTCTCCTTTCTCTTAGGGAGAAACGCCCCAACAAAGCTTCCTTGAACATAGCTAGGTTATTATGGGGGCATTCTCCCCTCTACCCTTCTTTCGCTGATCATACCACAGTCTAGACACACCCTTCAGTTGATAAGCAGCTAGTTCCACTCGGTCAGCATCAGCTACATGCATCACTTGGAACACTGTTTAGAGCTCATCCACATAGTTCTCAAGGTACTCAATAGATGCAGACCCTGTGAACTCAAGTGGATTCATCCTCAATAATTCTCAGACTTTAGAAGTGTCATAGGCATCCTGTTAGGCGACTACTTGTCTCACAGCAGGTTCTAAGACAGCCTGGGCTAAAGATTGGATAGCTTGGCGAAGGTCAACATTGGAGACCTCATCTTGCGGGGGTTGCACAACAGGGACAACTTGTTCCATCGGAACCTCATGTCCTTGAGGCTTAGGTGGATTGACATTCTGTCTGGCGGGATGTCCTCTACATCTGATGGCTCTTCTAGGAGGCATTATCACAATTCTTCAACGTGAAAAGCACGAATTAGAATAGAAATTTCATAGAGTGTAACTCTATAGTACGACTTAAAACATGAATGAAGGGAAACAATTCCAAGTATCATATAGCCTCCTGCATATGAAGTGTGGTGCACAACATACCCATAAACAAGACTCTACTAGACACGGCTTCATAGACTCCCTAGAACACTTGAACTTGTGCTCTGATACCAAGTTTGACACGTATCGAGAGGGGACCTAAGACATGGTCGGCACTTAGAGACTATTGCTAGTCCCAAGTGAACCACTTGGTCTTATCATATCCATTCATTCATAACTTTTTCTAATTAGCGGAAGCCATTTGGAAATAAGTGGGCACATCTCATTATCTAATCTCAAATAAATATAAAATAAAAGGCTAGCAAAAAAAACTAGCTCACAAGCCTCAATGCCAATATCTAACATCTAGTCTATGAAACCTCTATCATTATTAGGTGGTGCCAATTATAGACTCATGTCTACCCCAATTAAATTAAAGGCTAAGCAAAAGTTACTATAAAGCGAGATGAAAATGGGTGATGAACCCTCTGAAATAGGGGAGGCTCACCAAGCTACTAAATGTCTCAAGATCCTCAACGATGCATCTGTTGATGACCTTTATCTTTTGGATCTACATCATAAAATGATGCAGTCCAAAAGCGGACATCAGTACGTGGAATGTACTAGTATATAAAATAGCTACGTGAAATCGAAACAGGTAGAATAATGTATAAATAATAATCAACATTAGAGATAGTACAATCAATAGGTCAAATGTCTATCTAAAGCAAGAATAAAGAGTAGATAAGTGACCTCTCAACCGACCAACTCATCCATCAATCAGGCTCATCTTAGAAGGAATCATCTTAACTTATCTCATCTCGACTCAGATTACTCAGTTTCAAAACTTTCTCAGAGTTTCTCTTAACCGATAACAACCACTTATGAGCCAGGAGTTATACAACAGTGACACTGATATTGACACAATCATCTCGTACTTACCTGGTAAGGGACAAAAATGATCCATAGGGAATCTGAACTCAGCCAAACTTTATTGAATTCAAGGATGTAAACTCAAAAGGAGACTATGAGATATAATGGTTCAATCCTCTCCTACGCTAGGCTTCCATAGGTAATGAGTGCAAGTGGGTCTCACTCTTACTCATTTTGGTGCTAAATACTCCTCTAAAGACTCAATGCTCATAAGACTCCTCGTCACCATCTCAAGTAGCCTCGGAGAGGCACTCATTATCTCAATTAGTCTCATGGAGTCTTTCATAATCTCAATTAACTTAATTCAAGGGTCCTCTATTATTTTAGGGACTTTAACTCATCTCAATTAACTCAAATCTCATTTAACAACTCAAGGACTCGGATCATCAATTAGAAGAAGTCGTTTAGACATAACATCAAGAACTCAATTACGAAGTCTCATAGGATCATCAAGATCAAATAACTTAACCTCTTACTCACATCAAGATTTCCATCAACATACTCATGTCACAACTCTAGACTCAATCGTATCTTCATTCATGCAATCTTAAGAAAATGATAAGTAAGGTTTATGCAGTAATTCATGTAAAAACATTCAATTCAAGAAAATAGGTTTATAATGATCATCAACATATGAAAGTACATATAACAACTACAATTTTCACGAAAATAATCAAGAAAGTATTTCAAGAAACATATATGTAGACTCAAGAACCTTCAACTCTCATTTAAGACCTCTCTATGAGACACATGGGAGAACAGTTTCATGATTTTAGTTTAGCCTTACATACCTGGGTGAAGATTGTACTAATCTTCTTCAGGAATTGGATTCAAATTTCAATCCCCCAAGCTTTCTTGTCTCTTCTCTTAAGGTTTTCTTGCATAAGAACTTAAGAGAAAATGGATTTTTGAAACCTTAATTGACATAAAATGACTTTAAAAATACATTGTAAGACTTAGGATAAGGTGGGTAATGTCCAAAAGGCCCTTCCTGAAGTAAAAGAATTTTTAAAAAAAAATTGTACACTAGTCTGTGGCGCGCTAGGGGCACGGACCAGTGTATTTCGCAAAATTTTTTGGAATTTAAATTCCCATCAAAAATAAAATAAAATGTTAAGTGTGACTTTGTGCACCCTCTAAGTTGTGCCAGGTGCACGGATCAACATTATTTTGGAATTAATTAGCAAAAATTATTTTTCACTCTGGTTGCTCTTAAATCAGATCGATATCTTCTCAATCTGCGACAGAGAAGATGGTTGGAGTTGCTCAAAGATTATGACATGAGAATTCTCTACCATCTAGGTAAAGCTAACATCATTACTGATGCTCTTAGCAAGTTGTCAATGGGTAGCACAACCCGTGTAGAGGAAGGAAAGAATGAGCTAGCTAAGGAAGTGCATCAATTAGACCGATTAGGAGTCCAACTCGAAGCGAATGATGACGGAGGAGTTAATGTCTAGAATGGGTATGTTTTATCTTTAGTGGCAGAGATGAAAGAAAAGCAAGAATAAGATCCTGTCCTACTCTAATTGAAGGAGGTTGTCCAAAAACAGAAGGTGAGAGTCTTCTCAAAAAAGGGAGATGGGATGCTGAGATACTAGAGTAGATTGTGCCTCCCAAATGTTAATGGTATATGGGATAGAATCACGGCTGAAGCTCACAGCATTAGATACTCCATTCATACCGACTCTATCAAAATGCACCACGACTTGAGAGAAGTCTATTGGTGGAGCGGAATAAAGTGAGATATTGCTAAATTTGTTTCTAAGTCTCCAAATTGTCACGAAGTGAAAGTTGAGCACCAAAGGCCATATGGATTAGCTCAAAACTTTGAGATTCTAGAATTGAAGTACGAGATGATCAATATGAACTTTATTACTGGTCTACCAAAGTCTCGAAAGCAATATGATTTGATATGGGTGATTGTGGATAGGATGACTAAATTAGCTCACTTCTTAGCAATTAAGACAACTAGCACTGCGGAGGAGTATGCCTAGATGTAGATTCAAGAGATTGTGAGGTTGCATGGGATTCCCTTGTCCATCATCTTAAACAGAGGAGCTCAATTTACCTCCTAATTTTGGAGATTGTTTTAGAAATGATTGGGTATGAAAGTGAATTTGAGCATAGCCTTCCATCCACAGACAGACAGGCAGTTTGAATGTACAATTCGGATGTTAGAGGACATATTGAGAGAATACGTCCTTGATTTCAAGGAAAATTGGGATGAGCACCTACCGTTGATTGAGTTTGCATATAACAATAGTTATCATGTAAGCATCTAGATAGCTCCATATGAAGCATTATATGGGAGGAGATGTAGATCACTAATTGGGTGGTTTGAGGTTGGAGAAGCAGAGTTGATTGGGCCTGACCTTATCCATCAAATAGTAGAGAAGGTTAAGATCATTAGAGAGAGATTGAAGAATGTGCAAAGTCACCACAAATCCTACACCAATGTGAGGAGGAGAGATTTGGAGTTCAAAGTAAAGGAATGGGTGTATGTGAAAGTGTCACATATGAAGGTGTCATAAGATTTGGGAAGAAGGGTAAATTGAGTCCACGTTACATTAGATCCTATCAAATTGTGAAGAGGATTGGGAAGGTTGCCTATGAATTAGACTTACCTTCCAAGTTAGATGGTATCTATCCAGTGTTCCACATATCGATGCTGATAAAATGTTTGAGAGTTCCTTACATGGTAATCCCTGTGGAGAGCATTGGAGTGAAGGATAGTTTGACCTAAGAGGAAATTTAGGTTCAAATCCTTGATCGTCAGATTCGCAAATTAAGAACCAAAGAGATAGCCTCAGTCAAAGTCCTGTGGAGGAATTAATTCATTGAGGAGGCCACATGGGACACTGAGGAAGAGCTGAAAGCGAAATATCCTTACCTATTCATGCCAAATGATGAGAATATTGAAGGTAAATTTTCTTAATCTTAGCTAAGTGATTGTCCTTTCTTGATGATTGTCTATTCTTGAGTCTAAAGAGAGATTGTATAGAAATGAGGAATTGAAAGACTAACTGATAGATGTGAATATTGAGGTGGGTTTTGAATCCCTTCGTGCCTTGATATCCACCCTTACTCATCATTTAAGGATGAATGATCCCAATGGGGAGAGGATGTAGCACCCCATGAAATTACCAAATAGTCTCTATAACGTAATCATGCACATAATGTATCTTCTAAAACTCTGATGGAAAATCCGAGACCAGATTTGCGATCAACACAGAAAATTAGGTAGGAGAATGGTCTCAACCCAATTAAGAGAAACAAATGCAAAAAATAATTTTTGCTAATTAATTCCAAAATAGTGTCGATCCGCGCCCCAAACGCAAAGCAGAGGGGGCTCAGAGACACACTTAAAAAAAATTTCAATTTTCGATGAGAACTAAAATTTTGAAAAAATTCACTAAATACACTGGTTCATGCCCCTAGTGTGTCGCGGACCAATGTATAATTTTTTAAAAAAATTTCTTTTAATTCGAGAAGGGCCTTTTGGTTATTCTCCACCCTATCCTAGGTCCTGAAATGTATTTTTAAAGTCATTTTATATCGATTAAGGGTTTCAAAAATCCATTTTTTCCTTAAGTTCTTATGTAAGAAAACCTTGAGAGAAGAGACAAGAAAGCTCGGGGGCTTGAAATTTGAGTCCAATTCCTGAAGAAGACTAGTACAATATTCATCCAGGAATGTAAGACTAAACTAAAAGCATGAGATTATTCTCTTGTGTATCTTATAGAGGGTCTTAGATGAGAGTTGGACGTTCTTGAGTCTACATATGTATTTCTTGAAATACTTTCTTGATTATTTTCTTGAAAATTGTAGCTATTACATGTAATTTCATATGTTGATGATCATCATAGACCTATTTTCTTGAATTGAATGTTTTTACATGAATTACTGCATAAACCCTACTCATTATTTTCTTAAGATTGCATGAATAAAGATAGGATTGAGTCTAGAGCAATGACGTGAGTATGTTGATGGAAATCTTGATATGAGTAAGAGGTTGAGTTATTTGATATTGATGATCCTATGAGACTTCAGAATTGAGTTCTTGATGTTATATCTAAATGACTTCTTCCAATTGATGAACTGAGTCCTTGAGTTCTTAAATGAGATTTGAGTTAATTGAGATGAGTTAATGTCCTCGAAATAACAGAGGACCCTTGAGTTGAGTTAATTGAGATTATAAGAGTCTTCATGAGACTAATTGAGATAATGAGTGCCTCTACAAGGCTATTTGAGATAGTGACGAGGAGTCCTATGAGCATTGAGTCTTAGGAAGAGCATCCAGCACCGAATGACTAAGAGTTAGTTCCACTTGCACTCATTACCTACGTTGACCCAATGTAGAAGAGGATTGAACCATTACAACTTATGGTCCCCTCTCGAGTTTACGTCCCTGAAATTAATAGAGGATGGCTGAGTTCAGATTCCCTGTGAATCATATTCGTCCCTTACTTAGCAAGAATGGGATGGTTGTGGCAACATCAGCATTACTATTATACAACCTCTGGCTCATAAGTGGTTATTGTCGGTTAAGAGAAACTCCCAGAAAGTTCTCAAATGGAGTAATCTGAGTCGAGATGAGATAAGATGAGATGAGATGAGTCCTTCTGAGATGAGTCTGATTGATGGATGAGTTGGTCGGTTGAGAGGTCATTTGTCTACTCTTTATTCTTGCTTTAGATAGACATTTGACATGTTGATTATACTGTCTATGATGTTGATTATTATTTCTACATTATTCTACTTGTTTTGGTTTCACTCAGCTATTTTACATACTAGTACATTCCACGTACTGACATCCCTTTTTGGACTGCATCGTTTTATGATGTGGATACGAAGGATAAAGGTCATCAGCAGATGCATCATTGAGGATCTTGAAACATTCAGTAGCTTGGTAAGCCTCCCCTATTTGGAGGCTTCATCACCTATTTCTGCTTTAGAGTAGCTTTTTCTTAGCCTTTAATTTGATTGGGGTGGTCATGGGTCTGTCATTGATACCACTTAATAGTGATAGAGGCTTTATAGACTAGATGTCGGATATTGGTATTGAGACTTGTGAGCTAGTTTCTCTCTACTAGCCTTTCATTTTATATTTATTTGAGATTAGATGATGAGATGTGCCCACTTATTTCCATATATCTTCCGTTGGTTAGAAAAAGGTATGAATGAATGAATGTGATGAGGCAAAGTGGTTATCCTGGAGACTAGCAATTGTCTCTGATGTTGGCCATGTCTTGGGTCCCTCCCGGGGCGTATTGCGGAAGTGTGGAAGAGGGAAAATATCTATTATTCTAAGTTGACGGGATTTATTATTAAAGCGAAATATTGAAGGTTGTAATTATTTTTCTCCCATTTCCTCATCTTGATATTTCCTTTATTTTCTTCTATTTGTTAGCTTTATTTTTTTTTCTATATGATATAATAAATATAAATAGAGTTTATTTGCTAAATGGTTAATCAAATTTCAAGAGTTATCTTCAAATATCACTTTTGTTGTATTTAAGATAAAAATATAACTCAATCGTTATTATTTTTTCCATAAAATACTAAATATCTCAAAAATCTCATTCTCTAATTAGCATGCCATATAATGAGGTATTATTATTATTATTACTTTTTTAAGGATAGACCTATTTAATTCACCAAATTTATTTAACCAGAATTATAATTTTATTAGTTTATCCTAAAAATACATTAGTTTATTAAGAAGAAATTTTGTGCTTTAAATTTTTTTATCGTATTTAAATTTTATACGTACTTTTTCCTACTATGAAGAATAACTATTTTCATACTTAAGAATTAGTGTCTCATTTTTTATTTTAAAAAATAAATAATGAAATATGGCCAAATGCTTCTTTAGTATTTTCTTTTAAAGATAGTACCCTCTCAATTTCTTTTTACTTATCGTTGTTTTCACTTTTTGTGATTAAACCGTAGGAACATTGGTCAATATTTTTGTTATGTATTTTTCACCATACTAATATGAAAAAGACTGCTTACAATATTTTTCATATAATTTTTAACTGTTTAAATTTTAGAATTTAAATATTAAACTAACCTTCTTCAATTTAACTTTAAATTTAACATGCAACAATGACAAGTAAAAATGAACTAAAGGAGTAATAGTTAATATCCCTCCATTTGGATTTACTTGTCAAATATTTTCCAATTAGATTTCTACTTTTACTTGTCATTTTTGTCAAATCAAGGTAGGACAATTTTTTTTCTATTATACCTTCAATTTTTTTAATATTGAGTTAATATGTCTTTGAAAAATAGAATGATTAAAGAAATTTTTACATAATTAATATATTTTTTTTTACTGTTATTGCACTTTTTAATGTTAGTTCTAGTTAATTACGGGTCATAGCATTATTCTTAAATTAATAACAAAATAGGTTGGGTAGGATAGTAGGGACTTTGCAAATCCTGCCCTTTTGTGCCAAACAAAAACAAACTTCTTCTCTAAACCAT
The DNA here is from genome assembly GCA_025642045.1 of Solanum sejunctum. NCBI lineage: Eukaryota > Viridiplantae > Streptophyta > Magnoliopsida > Solanales > Solanaceae > Solanum > Solanum sejunctum. The sequence goes on along the minus strand of JAOTQJ010173864.1, from coordinate 14,655 downwards.
TGTTTCTTGGGTAAAACTTACAACATGAAGAACACGAAGAAGAAGAAACATTTTTTCTCTTCTTTGTTTGATCAAATGACATTTTTAAACGTTCTTCACTATATGGATTCTCTATCATTACTATGATTTTTGTGTTCAATATTTGTTCGATCGATTTTTTTTACTTTTTTTTAATTTTCATTTTGAAATTCCGATGTGTTTTGCACTTTAAACTTGTTGAAGAGACTGATTTTTTTGTGTTTCGTATTAATTTCTATTTATTGACGATTTTATTTTTGTTCAAAACCCTCGTATATTTTTTTTTTTGAGAATTTTGTGTTCTTATCATGATTTTACAATTATATTCTTCTGTGATGAGAGCAACATCAACACCTAGGAGGAGTGGTAGGATTCAGAACCCTCATTCAGTTGAGGGTTCAATCAAATTTGTTGTTGTTTTGAGTACAGGGCAGGAATCCCCTACTATGAAATCAAACAGAGGAAGTCCTAGGAGTGTTAGCGCGGTGAATGTTGTTAATACTAGTTCTGATGATGGTTTGAACAGTGATGTGCTATCTTTTAATTTACAGATTTCTCAACCTACTCCTAGTGTGCTATCAGATAAAGGGATAAAAAGTGATGGTGAAGTTCAGCCAAAAAATAAAAAGAGTGACGAAAAAATGAGTTGGTAATGCGGGTTTGAAAATTAACAAGTAGAAGATAGATGTTGACCGAAAACAGAAGAAAATTGTTGATGATGATGACTTCAAGGATGATGTGCCTATTCCAAAGTCAACAAGCAAGGCTTCACCCTTTAGAAAAATAGAGGTGGAATCGGGCCTCAAAAGATGCTGATAACATGGATGATTTTGATAAGGTTTTATTTTATTTTTTTTTGGTTATTTCAGTTTTTTTAGAATTGCTAGTTGTTATTTATTTAGAGGCACTGTTTTTGAATGCAGAATTGCTTGTTCTGGAAGGTGTCCAGGGAAAACTATATAATCAGTCAGTGGAAGGCTTATACAAACTATGTAGTCATCGAAATAACTAAAGATAAGTTGTCTCCTGAGCAGTTTTAAAGCTTTTCAAGGTACATATTTCGGTTGTTTTGTTGATATGCCCAAAGCAAATACTCAATTTCAACTTAAGTATTATTTAGTTGAGAAGGAGTTATATCTTACCCCCAAATATATTTATGATATTGAAGTAATATAGAGAAGTTATTTTTGGATTAAGAGAATTTGGAATTGTTAGTGATTTAAGGTGTGTTGGGTCTTGCGATGTCAGTTATGACCATGAAGAGCCTTTGGCGTTTATGGTGGAGCACTTTCTTGGACAATAGGATATTGAGAAAAATGTTATTCAAAATATTTTTCACTCTACAAAATGGGGTGATAATCCTAATGCTGTTAAATTTGTTGTGTTATACTTTATTGAGGAGTTTTTATTCTCTTATGAGAATAGTGAATAGGTTGTTCCCAAGAAACATTTTTATTTGGTTGAGTTCGAATTGTTTAATGAATATCCTTGGGGGTATTGATATTTTTTACGCATTGTTGGATAGTATTAGACATTGCCTTAAGACTAGTCCATAATATTATCGATTAGGGAGTATCCCACTTGCTCTACAATCATGGATATACGAGTGTTGTTCCTTTTTGGATGAAAGTATTAACATTCGCATATCAAATTATGCAATCCTCAGAGTATTAAGATGGAAAGTTATTGCTGAATCCCCAAGGAAAATCAAGGTGGATAAGTTGATGTTTGGTATGATAAATCGCAAGGTATTTTTATATAATGTACATTCATAATATGTTTCAAATTTATTTATAATATGTTCCTGCATGGACAAGTTAGAGAATCTCATTTTTGTTTGCTTTAGTTTTTCAGTTTTCAAATATTTTTGCTTCTAACAAAGAGGTTGCAAAGTTTATGTTGCAGGATGAAAGAGATATAACTTGAAAATGTTGGGTATTATAAATGAGAATGCGTAAACTGGTTCTAATCAAGTTCAAGAAGAATTGCTAAAAGAGGTGAAACAATTGAAAATGGAGCATATAAAGGTAATTTTATTATGAAAAAATGATAATTTTTTGAGAAATAGTAGCGGTAGTGTATGCTGAAAATATCAATACTGATTTTGATTATTTTTTTATAGTCAAATAGTAACCAGCAAGCTCTTGAAGCAAAAGTTGATGCACAGTTGATGGAATTTAAAAATTCATAGTCGATTCTCATTCCAATTTGTTACGAGATATGAAGTTATTGTTTAATAAGCAATATGAAAATGAGAGTGTTCATAATGAACAAGCTTTTGAAGAACCACGGAGTAAGAAAAAAGATGTTGGTACTTCTGCCAGCATAGGAGTCATCGAACAATTTTTTGTGCAAGGTATATTTTTTATATTATTTTTATATATATTTTAAAATATATCGTAAATTATTTGTTATTGCATTTTTCAGACTTGGGTATGATACAGACTGTGGAGTTGGCGATTTGAAAGATGATGCCAAATCAGGTAAAATTCAATTTTATTCATAATTTATAGGGATCAAGACTTTCCATTATATGATTATAAGACATTTTTTTAGTTGCCAAGTTTGTATCAGATACTACACCCTTGTATTGCTATAATTGTATATGTATTATAAGCCTATTAAACTGACTATAATACAATTGTAATATATTTATGATAGTAAAGCAAATATAATAAACCCTTGTGAATAACTTATGAAGAGCAAGCCTAGCATAAGACTATAAAATTACAATAGGCTTGATGTAATATTTGACACCTATAATATAATTGTAATAACATGAACTCTTAAAACTCTTTTCAACATATATTATAAGCATTATATAAATGAATTATAGTAGGGATAATAACATGAACCACCCAAACTCTTTTCAATATGATTTCAATATGGTTATTGTTACGACCCAAAATAGGGCCTAGACGTGACACGATGAATGGGGAGGTCGAAGGGTCCCAAAACAGGCCTCTTAACTTATCATTACATATTATTAGTCGCGGTAGCAATTAAATGACATAAAAGAGTAGAAATAGGGGCAATAATACTACGGGGAAAGCTTGCACAACATCATAATCAAGGGACAAAGAGTGAAAGCTCATATCATAGATACATAGCATGTCCAACAACACATCTACTACATAGATAAGTGCGGGGACCAAGACAAAGCAATAGGGCTCACCCTCATACTCAAAATAAAAAATAAAGAAGAATATCTCGATACATAATAAGAAAAACATATACTAAGGTCCCCGAAGTGGAGGACTTACTAACTAGCTTGAGTAGTACCAAACTAGCCACGTGGAGAAGGAGGATGATCAACTTGGGCTCCGATTCCTACATGGTGATATCAAGTAGGCAAGAATATGCGTTAGTACGTTTGAATTTACTAAGTATGTAGGGTGTAATGCAACAAAAGATAGGCATCATAATCTAAATGCATAACAACAGGCAATAGGCATAATATAATAATATGCATGTATGATCAATGCTTATGTAAAACATGCATAAGTAACTCATGTTTATATAGGATATCATATGTGTAGAAGAGACCAAGCTAACATTCAAGGTACAAACCCCTTGGTGGTTGTGTGATATAATCTACTCACATGGTTGATGATAATCACACCTTATCAACACGGTGGCGAAGTACAACCCCTTCACATGGTTGATGAGTACAAACCCCCAATATGGTTACCCGGGCTCTTATCCCTCCGGATCAGGTATGGTCTAGTGCAATACTTTATATAGAGTATATCATATACATAAGCTCATTTCATCATCATATAGTCATTTATATCATATCTCATGCTTTGGACCTTCAATTCCTCAAGAAATCACATCCAGATATTTTATCAAATACTTAAAGGGTGTGTAATACTAGTATAAAATCATAAAATATAGAGATGAAATCATGCAAGAAAATCTATTGTAAAACCATCAATCAACATATTGCAATACCCTCAAGCAATATACATCAAAACCCCTCATTAAATCTTACAATAGATCCAAGATTTATAGTTCAAAATATAGCAAAACAATCACAACTTTACATAGTTTTAATATAGTTCATAAACATGTTCATACTAGTAAACCCATTTGTAGAATCAACTTTAAATCATGCAAATTGAGTAAAGAGGAGATTAGGGCACTATGGTGAAAGGGTCCAATGGTTGAAACCCACATACCTTAGTTTTGGAGAGTTTCTTGAAGAAGATTTGAAATGGAGGCTGAAGCTTGAATGAAATCCTTAGATCTGGATGAGTTTTGCGACTCTTGAATCTTGAGGAGGACTTGGGGCTTGACTTGGTTTCCCTGAATTTCAACGATATTTCTTGAAAATCTTGAGAATGGATGGAGAATTTGATGAAGATTAGAGAGGAATTTGAGAGTTTTTTGGTGAGGTTTTTAGGGCTAAAAATGGCTGAAGAATGAGGGATTTTCGTTTATATAAGTATAGGGTTATTACCTAATTTCCCTGGAGTAAAAAGAATAGTTTCTGGAAATTTTTGAATTAGTACGCGTCAGGTTTGCATGGCGAACCCATCTTGGACAGCTACTATTTTTGCGAAGTTTCACCAGAAATTATTTTTCTTGGTACGGACAAAGTATACTTTGTATGTACTCATTTTCCCACACACTTTTGCCTCTAAGCAAGAATATAGAGTCAGATTTATGAAATTCTACACGAATTTTGAGATATTAAGAAATTACAACGTAGGGTCTTTCTGAGCTACGTAGAGGGGTATTAAAATATCCCCAATTTGAGATATAAGGGAATTACGATTATGGGGGCATTCCTAGGCAAGTGTAGGTTGTTTCAATATCTCCCCCTTGGGAACATTCATCTCCAAATGTCGAACAAACGTACATAAGAAGAATAATCATGAACAAATCAGCTTCAACAAGAATGCAATAATATATTTAAAACACCATTTTTAAAATCTCAACATAAATGTCAAAAATCGTCACGAACTTGTCGACATGAACGTGGATGCATATACAAGACATAGAGGCTAAAATATAAGACTTGAAATCACAAGAAGAGGTTCAATATGTTATCATAAGCTTGAATAGAATGAAAGGGACACGAATATCACCTTTCCATGCCCGCTCCGGCTCCCCAAGAGACACTTTCGACTTGATAATTCTTCTAAAAGACATTGACGAACACTACACCCTTACCAATCAACTTCTTCAACCCTTCCATCCAATACCTCCACAGGGACCTCTTCATAAGGCAACTTATCCTCCACAACACCCACAATCTTATGAGTTTTATAGCACTAGAGTCACCACCACATCCCTTCAATCTAAAAGCATGAAAAATCGAACAAATCATAACCATATCCCTAGGTAATTCCAATCTTTAAGCAACCTTACCAATTCTCCTCTACACTCTATAAGGACTCATAACCCTAAACTCATTGTCAACCTTACTCACACATAGTCCACTTGGTACCATAAACCACCATCTCCCCTTAGGGAGACAACCTCCACTTTATCATCTTTTCACCAAAACCTCCAACTCTAATAAGGCAGAATCAAGGTGTTGCTTAATCTAGACCTCTTCAACCAAAGAAGATTTGGAACCATCACGAGTACTACACCCCTATGCTCAATTTCCTCCAACCTAACCCCCAATCTAGCCAAATGATAGACCTCTTTAGTCACCCCTTTGCCACCATCATCAACATATGCTAGGCTACTCATAGGCACCCGATTTAGAGCACCGATCAAAATATTAGCCTTACCGAGAAAAAATAATGCATACTTATTCATAATCCTTAAAGAATTTTAACCACTTTCTTGCTATCCACAATGCACACCTATCATATTCAGTAATAACCTCTCATCCTCTAAGACTTGCAACACTACCCCCAAATGATTCACAAGCTCTAAACAAATCAATACCTCATCACTAGAGACCACCACAAATATATCTAGATAAGGTTTTAAGACCCTATTCAAGAAACCCACAAACACCACCAATGCATAAGTCAACCAAACAACTCCATCAATACTAATAATGCTCACTCCTAATTCGAAAAGACACCTAGGGATATCTTCTACCTTCATCCTCACTTAGGGATAAAACCTGAACCAAAGATCAATCTTAGAGAAGTGACTAACCCATTGTAGTTGACCAAATAGATTATTTATCCTTAACCATCATATTATAACCTTACAGATTATACACTCATTTAAAGCATGCTATACAAGTAGTCAAACCACCTCAAGACCTCTAACACATCTAGCTAAGTCCAAGCAAGATCCCACGACGAGATTATATGCAACGATAACATGGGGCAACCCTCAAAGATCTCTCCTAGCCATTATAGACTCACGTAACCATCTAGGACACCCATAAATCCTATTAGCACAAAGGAATAATACAAGTAACTCCAGGACCTATCAAATCACCCTACTCAAAACGTCAATCACAATATTGGCCTTACTTAATGTCAACTAAGTCACGAGAGCGGCAATAGAAGATAACCTATTCACAACCTCCGATAATAATAAACTAAGCCCAACAAGCTCTTAATATCTGATGGGTTCAAAGGTATAGGCTAATCTCTAATCACCTTCGTCTTACTAAGGTCTACCTTAATACCATCACTCGGCACCACACAACCTAGAAAGGAAACCTCTTGCAACCAAAATCCTCATTCCTCCTATTTAGCATCGAACCTTCTTCTTTAAACTTTGTAATACTACCCTCGAAAGACTCACATACACTACCTCATTAGGGAACACAAGCCATTAAGTCATCACTAAAACTACATAGGCCTATTAGAGTAGGGACTAAAGATCTTACTCATGAGACTTATAGGCATAACCAGTGTACTAGTCAAACTAAAATACACTACCCCAAATTCAAACATCCAAAATGAATATTCAAGGCCTCATCAATCACCACCGACAATTCTATAAATGAAACAACTTAGGTTTAACATCTCCATTTCTCACAAGATGATAAATGCAACCCCTTAGAGACCAATTATATTTTAAGACATGAAATTGACCTACCTTCCTTGCTATCACTAAACAACCTCCCACTCAAATATGGGCTCACTAGGGAATCGAGATTTGACTCTATGGGTCTCACCATCCATGAAAACACAACATGCGTGCAACCATCCTATCCCTAAAATGCCTTCAAACCCACCACATCAACTCTAACAAACCATAAAGCAAGACCCTATGCAATTGAACCCGGACCAACACCTATGAACCTTCTAGCAATAATATACTCAACAAAAGGATAGAAACCAAAGGTTCACACAACAACTTAGGCACACAAGAAGTCTCACTAGCAACTAAAAAGAATAGAAAAGAAATAGGGCACACTGGGCCATTTAGTAATGCACATCAAAGCCAAGGGAACTTCAACTTACTGGTAATAACATCGAACACCTCATCTCCTCTTTGAACCACTTGATCAACATGATCATTTCGATCCAAAGGTCAACAACCATTACTCTTCCTTTGAACATATGGATAATCAACAATCTTGTGGTCCACCTCCCCACAACCATAGCATGTACCCATGTTCCTCAAGCATGCTTTATTATATCTTCTCCCACATTTTGGGCATCTAGGATGAATCACCCCATTGTCACCCTTATTATGCTTATGAGGACACTCCTTTATCATATGACTCATCTCCCCACCACCATAACAAATATTAGTACCTCTCAAGCATAGGCTATCATGGCTTTTACCATATTTTGGGCACCTAGCATAAGGTACCATACCACCACCACCTCTATACTTGGCATTTTGGAACTTACCCATATAACGGTCCCTCTTGGCCTCACTACCTCCCCTCTCACCCCTAGAAGTCTCAGGAGCGCTCACTTGTTGATTGAGTTAAATTGCTAATGTTGTCACTGCTTTGGCCATTAGCCATAGAACATTTCAAACCATTGCATTCGATATATCACCATCTTGAGTAGCTTGATACATATCCTAAAATTTAATGGTTAAGGGTTAGCAATAAGCCTTAGGGGACCTAAAACTATCGCATGACTTAGATCATGAAAAAGTGAAACATTTCCTAGAATGCCTCACAGCCTCCTATTCATAGTTGTGGTGCACAACACAACTATAAATAAAACTCTAATCAATGGGGTATGTTGGACTCCGAGGATCTAATAATCTAATACTCTGATACCATGTTTGTCATGACCCAAAATAGGGTTCTAGTTGTGACACGATGAATAGGGAGCCTGAAGAGTCTCGAAACAAGCTTCTTAACTTATCATTGTACATCATTCGTTACAAAATCATTTAAATGACATAAAAGAGTAGAAATAGAGGCAATAGGACTAAGGAAAAATCTTACACAACATCATAATCAAGGGACAAAGAGTCAAAGCTCATATCATAGATACATAGCAGGTCTAACAACACCTCTACTACATAGATAAGAGCAGGGGCCAAGATAAAGAAACCGGGCTCACCCTCATAGTCAAAATAGAAAATAAAGAAGAGTGTCTCAATACATAATAAGAGAAACATACACTAAGGTCCTCGAAGTGGAGGACTCACAAACCAGCTTGAGTAGTACCGAACTAGCCACGTGGAGAAAGAAGATGATCAACTTAGGCTCTGATTTCTACATGGCGATATCATGTAGGCAAGAATATGTGTTAGTACGTTTGAATTTACTAAGTATGTAAGATGCAATGCAACAAGAGATAGGCATCATAATTCAAATACATAACAATAGGCAATAGGCATAATATAACAATATGGCATGTATGATCAATGCTTAAGTAAAATATGCTTAAGTAACTCATGTTTATATAGGATATCATATGTGTAGAAGAGACCAAGCTAACTATTCAACGTACAAACCCCTTGGTGGTTGTATTGATAATAATCACACCTTATCAACATGGTGGCAAAGTACAACCCCCTCACATAACAGATGAGTACAAACCCCCAACATAGTTATCCGGGCTTTTATCCCCTCCTGGATCGGGTATGGTCTAATGCAATACTTTATATAGAGTATATCATATATATAAGCTTATTTTATCATCATATAGTCATTCATATTATATCTCATGCTTTGGACCTTCAATCCTCAAGAAACCACATCAGGACATTTTATCAAACACTTAGAGAGTGTGTAATGCTAGTATAAACTATGAAACATAGAGATGAAATCATGTAAGAAAAACCATTGTAAAACCATCAACCAACACTTTGCAACACCCTTAAGTAATATACATCAAAATCCCTCATCAAATCTTACAATAGATCCAAGATTTATAGCTGAAAACATAGCAAAACAATCACAGTTTTACATAGCTTTAATATAGTTCATAGACATGTTCATACTAGTAAATCCATTTATAAAATCACCTTTAAATTGTGCAAATTGAGTAAAAAGGAGATTAGGACACCATGGTGAAAGGATCCGATGATTGAAATCCACATACCTTAGTTTTGGAGAGCTTCTTGAAGAAGATCTGAAATGGAGGCTTGAAGCTTAAATAAAATCCTTAGATCTGGATGATTTTTGGGACTCTTGAATCTTGCGGAGGACTTAGGGCTTGACTTAGTTTTCTTGAATTCCAACAAGACTTCTTGAAAACTTTGAGAATGGATGGAGAATTCGATAAAGATCAAAGAGGAATTTGAGAGTTTTTTGGTGAGTTTTTAGGGATAAAAATGGCTAAAGAATGAGGGATTTTCGTTTATATAGGCATATGGTTATTACCCAATTGCCCTGGAGTAAAAGAACACTTCTCAAAAAATTTTGAACTAGTTCGTGTTAGGTCCGGGTCGCGAACTCATCGCAGACAGCTACTGTTTTTGCAAAGTTTCACCAGAAATTATTTTTCTTGGTACAAATAAAGTATACCTTGTAGGTACTCATTTTTCCACAAAATATTTCCCTCTAAACAAGAATATGAAGTCGAATTTGCAAAATTCTGCATAAATTTTGAGATAATAATAAAATACATCATAGGATCTTTCCGAGCTATGTGAAGGGGTGTTTAAATATCTTCGATTTGAGATATAATGGAATTATGATTATGGAGGCATTCCTAGGCAAGTGTGGGGTGTTTTAGTTAGAATACACTATATACGCCTTTTTAATATCATTATAATGCATCTCATATATATTGTCGCATATATATTATAATACATTAAACTGCCAAGTCTGCCAAGTGAATACGATTATAATACTACAACCTCATATATATTTTTGGTGTTTGTTATTGGAAATTTGATTTTGACTTCCAAGATTGTATTTGATACTCCAGTATTGAGTAAGGATGATGCAGAAGTTATAGTTGCATCTGTGTTAGCTGATACTAGAGATGGTACTAAAGCAGGTATTTTACCACCATATTAAAATACTTGTGTAATACAATTAATATATATACACACATTCTATCTAAGGGTGAATATACTTTTTGTCATACCAGATGTAATTATACGAGATATGAATAAGGGGAAAGATCTTGTTGAATTTGAAGATGATGATAGAGGTTTTAAATTTTTGTCCACGACTAATTGATTTATTGTACTTTATATATATGATTTAATTAAATGAGATTTTTTATTTAATTGAAACAAAGTTGAATGGGATTTTTGTTAAGTTGTCTGATTGGGGTAGTGCGACCAAACTTGAAAAAATATTAATTTCACCACTTGATGATTTTGAAGTCCTTGAAAATTTGACTTAGATATTAGAGGATATAACTAAAAAATCAGTTACACCTGAACAGGAATGTAGAATGAAAAATCCAGGGAAGCATCTTAAATCGCCATATTTATGAGAGTTTGATTCTGGAGCTACATTCTGTGTCCTGTCGATTTTTTGAGATAAAGCACCATTTTTCTACTAAAACTGAGGTAGATGTTGATAGCAAGTTGATCAGTTCCTTCACAATTTGGCTACACAAAGGACTTTCAAAAAAGAGGTCTATTTATTAAACTTTTTAATGTTAACTTCTGCGTATACTTATTTTGAATGTAACTAACTTGTTTTTTTTTTCTATTGAGCAGAAGAAAATTCCTTTACGTAGTTGCTGCTCGGGAGATTAAGCCTCCACTTGATTTAGGCATTATTTTGATCAAAGAGAAAGAATGGTTCTACAATTTGGCACATTCTGGACAACAGTGGACTGATTCAGTTAGTTTTCACGATTTTTAACTTTTGCTTATTATAGCATATTGTTCTAGTTAATATGACTTTAACTTTTGTTTATGCTTTATTAATTTGGATATAAAAATTATAGCACATTGATGTAATTTTGTATTACTTGCGAAAGAAGATTAAGTGTTCTTCAAGTTGGTTGCATCTCATGAAGACAAAACGGGATTGACTGTAAAAGTAACTGATCCTGTGGCTATTTATATATGTAGATCTTCTTTGATAAGTAAAATATATTTCTTTATATATTGTGGTAAGAAACTGATTAATTTTTTAGATTTGACACTCGCCATTCCCCCTTTGTTTAGGTGTTGTTTCTTGGGACACTATTAATGTTGTTTAGTGTCCTGTAAATCTCAAGAAAAATTATCTTTGGTGTTTGATTGAGTTTGATATTGTTGAAAGGTGCCTTAATGTTTATGACTCTTTTCCTAAAAGGGGTACAAATTATGAAGTGTTCAACATTGCGAAAATATTTTGTACAATTCTACCTATATATCTGGACATAATCAAATTTTATGCGAAGCGGGCAAATTTTCTAAGTACTCCTAAATAAAAAAATTTGAAAGTTACTGATAAACTTGAAATCGATATGCTTACTGGTCAGCTTCCAATAAAAAACGAAGATTCACTGTAAGTTTGTATAAGATTTCTGATTCTCATTTTAAATCACTATAACTTACTTTAATGTATGTTAGACTAATTGGTTACTGTATTTTTCAGAGACTGTGAGGTCTATGTTGCCACATTTGCTAAGTATCTTAGTGACAAGCGATAGATCCCATGTGATCCTTTGATGTTGAGTATTATCGAATGAGATTTAGAGCATTCTTGTGGGAGTATACAATCAAAAAACAAAAGAGTAGTGTTGTTAGTGATGAAGAGAATGCATGAAAGGTTTACAAGCGTAAAGGATGTGCAACAAAGAAGTAGTTAGTAGTTATTTTTTGTATTTTTGAAGTCTCAGGCACAAAATATAAAAAGTGAATAGTTAAATACTGCTTAAATACTATTTTTGTATGCGATTGAACTTTTTTGCTGAACATACATTTTGAATAACTATTTTTTTAGAAACTTGTGTTTTGGTTACAAAAAATTACAACACTTTTGTGGCGTTTTGTTATATTACTTTCTAACCATATACATATGCCTAGGATAAAGCTTTTTGAATATGATTAAATATGTTGTACAACCTTTTTTAATATGATTATAATATATCAATCTGTTATAATTCATTTGTAATACTATTATAATACATAAAAAGTATTTTAATAATAACATTGCATCACTTATAATAAAGCTTTTCTGAATATGGTTATAATACATTATATAAGTCTTTTAATATCATAATAATACACCTCTAATTTGCTATAATTGAGTTACAAAAACTACATCCTCATAACATGAACTCCCAAACCTTTTGAATATGATTATAATGCAACAACCTAGTAATTGTATTGCTATAATGTATATGTATTATAAGCCTATCAACCTGATTATAACACAATTGTATTATGCTTATAATAGGAATCCAAATATAATAAACCCTTATGAATAGCAAGCCTATTATAAGATTATAAAATTATAATAGGCTTGTTGTAATATTTCACATCTGTAATATATCTGTAATAACATGAACTCGCCAATTTCTTTTCAATATTTATTATATCCATATTATAAATGAATTATAGTAGGGATAATAATATGAACTAGCCAAACTCTTTTCAATATGATTTCATTCACCTGTAATATGTTTATAAATGCATATTAAATTAATTACAATACAGAGTCTCAAAAAAATATATTAAACCAAGAAATATAAGTTTGAATTAACAAGATAAATATTTCATAATCAAATGTGTTGACTATATTTGTGTCTGCCTTATTATTTATTTCTAACATTTCTACAACTCCTCCGATTGTGACCTGTCTGTCCATAATTACTGCATGAACTTTTAAATTTTTTGTGTTTTCTGCCCTCATCGATTTTGATTTTTGTCTTTCTTAGTTTTTCAGATGCCTTTTTTTCAACTGGCATTAGCACTATTCACTAAATACATGTAATGACACATTCCAGGTACTTGAATCAGAAAGGTTTTCCAGTTGAGGTTGGTATATTTGTAACAAATTTGCTTTTATGTAATATGGGGAGCAGTAGTCTTCATAGACAAGATGTCTTTTGTGTATAACTGCTAAAGCATGTGGACTTGGCAATTTGTCCACTTCGAACCTTCCACAACTGCATTTCTTATCCTGAAGATTAACTGTGAAGTTTGTAATACCATCAACGACTGTATGCAAGTATTCAGTTATTTTTTTGTATCTACAGTTAGTAAGAAAATCAGCAGTTAGAAGATATATTAACAGTTTATCAACATGTAAAGATGATACATACCCTCATTTTGTCTGCTTCCTCTTTATTACATTCCGAAATTTCATGATATTTCTTACCAAGGTAAAATGTTGAAAATGTAGCCTTTGATCGATTGTTGTTGTTTCATTTTTGAATTAGCAATCGCATAAAATCTAGCAGTGGTAAAACTGGCAGTTACCTAGCTTCCTTATTGACTGCATTTAATGACTCTACAATATTGAAAGTCATTGTCCATGTTCTGTTCACCTAGGCATACACAAGTGATCACTAACTGTACCCAATATCAAACTCTCCTGTCTATCTTTTCAAACATTTCCATATTTTTATTGAATTCCAATTGTATGTAAGCCCTTGCCATTGTGCAGAACAGCTCACTTATCTTGTGCTGACTTCTTTTAAAAATTTTCATCACATTTTTTTACAAGTGCCAGATGCAAGCAAAAGTGAGAGACTCCATGATAAATAATTGATGTAGCTTTGATGATGTTATCATGTCTAGCTGTAACTATACTCATCATTGGCCTCTTACCATATGTCTCTTTGAATTGTTCAAAAAATTATTGCTATGATGCATCGTTCTCTGAATTCACAATTGCATAAGCAAGCGGCAATATATTTTCTGCATTTTTTAGGGAAACACTCTGTAATATTTCTGTAATATAATTTTAATGCCAACTAAAAGCAAAAAAATACTAACCTGCTGCATCTAAAGTGCTAGCTGTTAGCATTGTCCCTTTGTATGTTGCTTCAAGGAAACTTCCATCAACTACTATAATAGGTCTACAATATTCTCAACCTTTTATCGATACATGCAATGCCACAAATATATATAGACAATTGTCATCATCCGCTTGTGCAATTTGACATGTGAACCTGAATAAGTATTTTTCAACATATATAGATAACTAGGTAGTCTTCTATACAAATTAGCAGTGTTAGACCCCGTAATTAACTAAATGGAGGTTAATTGCCTATTCGAAAAGATTGTTGAGATTGAGGTATATTTTAAATACCGAGAATTTTCGCGGGTAAAAATTTGATTGAAGTCGGGAGTCCTAAATTGGATTAAAATAGAAAAGTTTGGGGA
>JAOTQJ010173855.1:0-24618 GCA_025642045.1 Solanum sejunctum | reverse complement strand
AAAATGAGCTAAGGAAGGTATATATAGATATACAACTTTGAAAAATTGCAACATAAGGGCTCCTAGTTAGCCCATTGCTCAAGTAGGTCCCCAAACCTTCCTATTGAAATCCAATTAAGGACTCCCGAATTCAACTAACTTTTTACCAGCGAAAATTCCCGGTGAATTTATAATACACCTCAATCTCAACAATTTTCCCGAACAAGCAAGTAACCTCCATGTAGTTAATTACGGGGTCTAACAACTCAGAGTGAGTTTTGATAGCAGAAGGAGATTGTACTTCATTATGAATATCCTCAAATAAGATTTCTCGATTTAATTGTACTAATGATCTTTCTTTCCTAGCCTTTGAGTGATCCTGCTTTCCGGTCCTGATAGAACAGTTGATGATAGTAGAGGAGTGATGGTTGATGAGTCAAGAGTTTGATTGATTGAATGATCTTTGGGAAGAGTTCTCATTTTTATTTGTACCTTGATATATACCTTTACTCATCATTCGAGGACAAATGATCCCATGGGGGAGATAATATAACACCTTAATTTTTTTAAAGCTAAGACTGAGTCATCCTTCACATGATATAGGATTTTAGTTAATCATTCTTAATTGAGTATAATTGGAAATAAAATTGGAGATGATCTAAGGTCACACAAACTCTTTAATACGAAGTTAGCTAAAAACTTTCTTAGCGTTTGAGATCTAGCATAAGATTTTGAAAATATTATATAGATCAGTGAACTTTAGGTTATGTATATATGCTAGTATAAATTCCTTAGGATTTATAGTATTCTAGATGTGATTTAGAGTTATAAGGGATCTTTTACAACAAGCTAAGTCCAAAGAATTTCTAGCAACTAAGTTTTCGTATGAGATGATAGAAGGATCAACTTTAAATGATCATATCTCCTACATTATAGATAATTAGGTGAATCATAATATATCAGATCAAATATATTTGAATTAGATTTTCAACGCATCAAATTTCACCTTAATTAGAGATCAGAATAGAAAGTTATGACCATTTTAGTGAAGACGTACAAAGCTGTCTGAAGGTTTGCGCCCGCAGCGCGTCGCAGATCTAACGCGGAGCCTTACTAGATAATCTCATGACTTTTTTTTTAATTTTGCGGGTATTTTTATCCAAAAACCTTTCATGGTTTATTTAAGGTCCCAAAACGCATAAAATGTCAATTTTTGTAATTAAAAAACCCTCTTCTTCATTCCTAAACATAAACGCTCAAGAATCATCAAGAAAGTCATTAAATTAGGATTAGCTTTCAAAATTCCTCTTCAAGATAAGTTAGTCTTCATAAATTTCAATCTACCCAACCCAAATTTCTTCATCTATTCATGAATCTCTAATAGAATTTTAAATCATGACCTAGGGTTTCAAGAAAATGAATTTCAGAATCCCAAGAAAGGATTTCTTGATTCTTCTTTTTCAAGAATTATGGTTCTTCATCAAGAGCTCCAAAGATTCTAAGTCAAGAATACAAGAATCAAGGATAATTCCTTCAATCAATATCCTTCCAAGTTCTTTCACTTTAAAAGAACTACCAAGATCGAGGATTTTCTTCAAGAAAGCTAGTATTCATCTTATTATGATTGTAGTATCAAATTTTTTAGTATGTGAGGATACTCATAGCGTTGGACTGAGCTCATCTACGTGCCCACATTTTAAATCTTCATAACTGAGTTCAAGTAGAGTTTTACCCTAATTCTTGAATTCTAAATGAGTTAATTCCTCTTTCATTGAGTTAGGTATATTTGTGCACTGGGATTGTTATTATTTTTATATTTTATATTTTTCTAATTTTCATTTGTGAATACTTTACCATGAACCATAATACGTTGATGATCATGGCTTTCCTAAATATTATTTAATATTGAGATTTATGATTTTTCATGCATTAAATAAGTATTTTAAATAAAGGTTTTGTATGTTCTAGTAAAGATGAAGGCTTTTCTATGCATTAATGAAACAGTAATTTAAACTAATATTATATATGTATTTTATTGAGTCCAAAGATTTATATTTTAAGGAACACATTTTGATGAGATAATGCGCGATTTAATGAGTTTTGAAAAAAAATATGAGATTTACTAAAATTTACCACTAAATTGGCGTACTAAGTGGAGATACTACTTTTAATTGTTAAATTAGTTAAAACCTGAAGTTACTACGAAAATCTATGCAGTTTGAAATCTTGCTTTAAACTCAAGCAAATTATTAGTATACGTATTTTATGAATAGTGAAGCATGAAGCCTATGATTTTAGATAGCTTGAGAAAAATTAAAAGAATGTTAAGTTGGGCTAAGTCCGAAAGAGAAGAAAGTAATATTTTGAGCAAGAATATTCTTTTAAGTATGAGCATATAATTTATAATTTTAGGAGTAGTATTGAGCACCGATATGAGTGAGGGTAATTACAATAACTTGAAATCAAAAACTACATAACCTACATAACCTACGTAGGATAGGATTATACCAAGGTACAACTCCATACTTGCCACTGAGATAGCCCAGTTTTGGGATTGATCCGTTCCCCTAGTTTTTGTTCCTTACCTTGGCAAAGTATGGCATGACTCGGGCAGCGTGGGCAAGATGTTGTATCACCATGAAGCTCATAGTAATGGTTATAGGTTAGAGAAACTCCCCAAGAAGTAAAGTTTATTATTTCACACATTATGATTTATTATTTCTTTATTAAAGTATTTCTTTTTATTATGTTGCATATTTAATTGAATTGAGCTATCTGTAGAGCTGAGTATTTGAGTATCATAATTTTTATATATTGAGTTATGTTCATTATTACATCAAAGTCAGTATTTCTTTATATTAAGTTGCACTTTTAAATAAGTTCAAGAACATACGTTTTACTTGCATGACGTACTTTTGTCAATTAAGCTATATCAAAGTTAAATTTTAAAGTGAGTAACCTGTTCGAAATACTTTTTGGCCATCTTACATACCGTAAATTCCACATACCATCACCACTCGGCACTATATCATTTCAAAATGCAGGTATAGATTTTACAGATCTTCAGCAAACACTTCGTTGAAGATCTATTCAGTCGCAGAGAATGGTGAGACCTCCTTACTTTTGAAGGAACCCTTTTATTTTAGTTCATTCCTTTTTTTAATTGTCTTGAGGTAGCCTTGAACATGTCTTGGCACTTTGTAATGCGTTTATAGAGTCTTTATAGACTGAATTACATAGAGAATAGTAGAGTTTGTCTTACTTTTAGAGTCAATTTTGAAAAACTGTTATTATTTATTTCAATTGAAACAATGAGTTATTTTAATACAAGGTATAAAATTATTTTACATGAGAATTTGTATGCCCACTTGAGTACTTCCTTTTGTTTTGTTAAATCTTTCACTAATTGTATAAGTGAATTGAGCTAAGTGGTTCATTTGGGAACCAACAATGGTTTTTGAGTGTCGGCCACATCTAGGGTGTAGGCTCGGGGCGTGACACTATCTCCAGAATATACAAATAGACTAAAATCACATTAACTTATTTAGAGCACATACTAAAATAAGCCAAAGAGAAGAAGGTAACTATAAAACATCAAGTAGAAAAAAAATAAAAGGTGTCCAAAACACATCTCAAAAAATAGTAAAACAGATATAGTGAATCAGATCAGGAGGAAGAAGCATCAGAGGGTAGCAACTGAGAAAGCTTTTGGAGTGTGACATCATAGGCAATATGCTCTCTCTATGATGAGGCTTCCAAATTAGAGATTGGAGAGAGTAAATCCCCCCTTTCTGGAGCAAATGCTTCATGAGCAGCATCCAACTCTGATGTCTTGGTCTCTAAGGCAGCCTCCAAATGTCTCACAGTAGTGTCCACAAGCCTCATAGAACCAGGTAGTGCAACATGGTTCACCATCCCTAGAATGTCTTTAGTAGTCTGCATAGTTCAAACCTGCATAGGTATGAGTACGCCTCAAGAATGTCAACAAGCCAGAACCTATATGGCAAGGCATGACCATTATTGTCTTGGATAAGAACATGTTTCATGTGTTTCATGATTAGACTAGACAAGTTAATAGGAATTTCAGAGTCTAACAACTCCATAAGAGGTAAGTCAAGATAACTAGCCTCAGACTAGCGCTCTTTCTTGGGGATCAATATCTTATGGATCACATCAAAATATAGACGATAAAGAGGAGATACCACACTGCAAAGAACATGCCTGTATTGCATCAGATCAGGATGACCAGAAAACTTACAAGAAATGTCAAGACCAGAGGCTATATTTTCTAGACCGGGCTAATCATATCTTACATAGTGATACCAGCCAGCATTAGGAATCCACTAAATGTGAAAGATATCATCAGCAGTTAAGTGACTAGGGAAACGTCAAACCAAGGCAGAGAATTGAGAACCATACGCCTCTTGATGTGAAAGAATGAGACACTTGAAAAGATGTACGATAGATAAAGTAGAGCTCTTGTGGATTTGACAGTAAAGAAGGGTATTGAAGAACTAAGTAAGAAGAATCAGAATAGAGTGTCTGTTTCACTGATACAAGAGTAACTTTATGGCACTTATACTTTCACACTTGAAAAGAGTGAAGTTAAACATATTTGCTATTGACCTCTGTAACCTGCATACTAATATACACATATGTGATTGTTAAACAATTTGCATAAAATAGAATAAACACATTTTCATGTGATAAACTGAGTTGAGAAGCATTTCAAGAAGGGAGAAGAAGGAGAGTCATTTTCTAGCCAATCATTGAGGGCAGTTTATGCAATGTTAATCATCCCCAATTCTAATCTGATTTTTTCAAAGTGCTCTTTACTTAATGGTTTAGTGAAGATGTCAACTATTTGATTTTCAGTAGGATAGAACATTATTGAAATGAGAGCTTTTTCAACCTAATCACGAAGGAAATAATGTCTTATGTCAATATGTTTTTTTTCTTTTGTATTGCATTGGAATCTTTGATATATTAATGGTACTAGTGTTATCATAAAAGATTGGAACACAACCAATATCCAGACCAAAATCCCTTAGTTGCTGCTTAATCCAGAGGAGCTGTGCATAAAATGATCCTACTATTACGTACTCAGCCTCAACAATAGACAAGACTATAGAGTATTATTTCTTAGTAGACCATGAATAAGAATTATTACAATAAAGTTAGACATACCTTGTTTCTTTCAAATTAATTGAGTTCTTCTTGTACGGTAAATATTCAACCTGTATCCAATAAGTCTTCTTCCACATTTTTAGGTTCTATCATTGACAAGAATGCCTGGAATGCCAACAAATTCTTCAGTCCTGATCTGGTTCTGATTATAGAGTTCAGATCAATGAGGACATTTCCTATAGGATGTGAATTTTGATATTTGTAGATATTCACCACAAACCCTTGAGTTTGTTCATCAAATGTAAATTCTGAATGAACAAATTCTGGATTAGGACATTGATTGCCTAATTTCATTGTTCCTCCTGACTGTGTGCTAAATATGGTATTACTACTATGTAATCTATTATGGTATATATTTGTGCATTATCATGAAGTAAAATATTATATGGTATTTATGGTTTTATGGATTTTAGGGGTATTTATGAACTCTTGTTTGTAATGATATTATTATGCATTATACATATGTCCACTATATAGGTTTTTCAAGAATCCAAAATATTGTTAGGATTTGATATTATGATGGATTTTATGATATTCAAGTTATATTCTCTATGATGCTATGAAAAGCTATGCAGGACCTTATGTGTTTAGTTGGTTTTCATGATATTCAAAATAGAGATTTTTTCTTGATAAAATGTATTTCACACTCCTATGTCCATATTTTGAAAGATGATGTAAATTATCATGATAGATTGATTAAGAATGATTTAAACTAATTATTTTCCATATATACCTTGAAATATGATTCTTTCTTAAAATATGAGGGTTTTGCTACAATATTAGTGGGTTAATTTGAATGACTTTGAAATGGATTGATCTTACTTCTCTTTTGTCTCTTACTCTTGAAATGCATGATTTTAGGTACATGTGCATATGCCCACCATCCATTTGACTAAATTACTTGACAAGGATTCTTGATGTTGCTGAGAGATTATTGTATGAATTTACATGACAAGCATGTCATGATAATTTAAGGGTTTCCAAGCATGTATTAGATTCATGAATAATTTACATGATCTACAATTGAATTATTGAGCTTTTATGCCTTTTTTTATGCTCTTGGGAATTGCGAAGCCTATTAAAAGGGTTCATGAACCATATTATATGCCTCACCCTCTAGTACAATGCAAATATCTACATGATGGGGTCATGAACCATGTATGCATCACCCTCTAGTAAAAGGAAAATATCTACATGAAGGGGTCATGAACCATGTTGTATACCTCACCCTCTAGTGCAAGGCAAATATCTAAATGAAGGGGTCATGAACCATGTTGTCGTCCTCACCCTCATGTACGAATCTATACTTTTTACTATCTTATATATACATAAAGGGATCATGAACCATGTTGTATGCCTCACTCTCATGTATGACTTATTAATATGCATTACCTAATGTCTACATGAAGGGGCCATGAACTATGTTGTATGCCTCAACCGCATGTATGACTTAATACCATGTACTATTCATTATCTACTAGAAGGAGTCATGACATATGTTATATGCCTTTCCCTCTAGTACAAGATATTTGGATGGATGATTCATGTCACTTTATTGTGTTGATCAAGTTATGCAAGTATGATATTCTCAAGCATGTTTACACCTAAGCATTGATTATAGGTGTCATATTGAGCTCATGTTTATAGATTATGATTATGCATCTTGACTATTATGCTTATGATCCTTGTTATATTGCACCTCGCATACTAGTACATTTCCAAGTACTAACACATACTCTATGCCTACATGATATCACCATGTAGGAAATGAAACTCCTATTGATCCTCCTCCGCATAGCTAGCCGGATCATTTAAAATTACCTTTGGTAAATCCTTACATCCTGGGACTTTATCTAATTTCTTTCATGATTATGATAAGACCTTATCTTATGCTTTTGGATACTTATCTGTGAGGGTAAGCCTGGGAGATGTCTTGGCCCTCGCCCCATTCATAGTAGAGATGTGTTGAATGTTGAGTTGGTTTGTATTATGAGCTTGACTCCTCTTATGCTATGTTATTATGAGAGACTTCCTTTAGTCATGTACTTCCCTCTATGATATTTATGTTGATTGTTGAGATGAAAGTCCAAGCTCCTAAATACCCCTATAGCATGAGTCATACTTACCTGCCCCTTAGACTTATTTACTATGTGACTCATGTTTTTCCTCTTCCCTATAAAATTCCTATAGCGTGAGTCCAAAGCCCTGCTTCCCTTAGAAAATATATGCTATATGCTTATTTATCTTATATTTCTTCTATGAAACCAAAGATATGTGCTACATGCTTAAGAGGCTTGTTTGGGAATCCCTTTGGGTTCTCATTCGCAATATCACATCTAGACCCTAGGCTTGGGTCGTAACACAAAGTAGTTAATATCACTAGCAAGCTATGTTGTTACCAATCTTCTTGTATGACACGTGGTCTTTAACTCTGGTACTAATAGCTAGCGAGAGGTCTCCCAAACACTTCTTAAGCATAAAATGTGAAATACTAGATGGATAACAGCTAACTCTAGTGGTAATACCAATTCATATGTCACATTACCAATCCTTCTAATAATTTGGTATGGGCCAATATATTAGGTACTGAACTTCCCTTTTCTCCCAAATGTCATACCTCTATCGATGAAACCATTAGGTAGACTCAATCACCTACCTCAAATTCCAAGTCTCTTTTTATAACATCAGTATAGGATTATTTCTATCATCTTTGGGCTCTCACTAGTCTCGATCGAATAACTTTTACCTTTTCCATAGCTTGATAGACCATATCAGTCCTATCAATCCAGCTTCATCAATGTCTAACCATTGAATAGGCGACTGACACCTTCTTCCATAAAGAACCTCACATGGTGTCCTTTGTATTGTAAATTGGAAACTATTATTATAAGAAAATTGAATCAATGATAAGTGATCATCCCAGCTATCTTTGAGGTCTATAACACATGCGTTCAACATGTCCTCAAGAGTCTGTATGATCTGCTTTGCTTGTCCATCTGTCTAAGGATAGAAGATTTACTAAGATTCACCTTCGTGCCAAGCCCTTTCTGAAAGGACTTCCAAAACTGGGCTCCTTTGTTTGAAATGATGGATAGAGAAACCCCATGCAATCTAACGATCTCCTTAATAATTAACCAGAAAAAAATTATTGTCATTATACAAAGTAAGTTACATTCTTTTTATTGCAAATTCCGATCAATATTTTCGATTATTAATTGTGTTTGAAACTATCTACATACAAACTAATCAGCAGGTTAATTAAAAAATTATTTTTATATTTTAACTTTTTTGAGTTCTTTATTCTAAAACGTACAACTTTTTTTGAGAAAATTTTGGCATTTTGTCGTTCTATAGCGTACAATTGACTTTTTAGATTAACTCTAATAAGTAAATTTTTTTAACTTTCCTGAGTTACTCTAAAATGAACAAATTATTTAAACTATTCTGAGTGACTCTAATGAAACATCCTAAAAAGTGCCCGAAAATGTGCTTAAAAAATGCCCATACTCGTAATTTTTATATAACGTAAAATTAAATTTTTTGATTTACTCTAATAAGTAAATTTTTTAAAATTTCCTAAGTTACTCTAAAACGTACAAATTTTTTAAACTATTCTGAGTTACTCTAATGAAATGACCCAAAAAGTGCCCGAAAATGTGCCTCGAAAATGTCCATACTCGTAATTTCTATATATCTCAAAATTCGTGTGAGATATCAAACGTTCGACATCATACTCTTGTTCAGGGGTAAAACTTGAGTGAAAAATGTGCATAATCCAAATTTTAGAGGACCCATAGTGCAAAAATAAATTTCACTAAATTTCAAATTACAGAGGCAGTCCGCGTTGGTACCGCAACGCATAGCCATCGTGGTCCAGTATTTTTCACTGCCAATTATTTTTATTTTGGCCCAAGTCCTTGGAATCTTGGGCCTAAGCCTTCCTATGCGTAAAAACACCTATACTTAGTAATTTTTCAACTACATATCATACAAGACATTACCCAAAGCTGTCTCTAACACTTAGACAAATATTTCACCCATATTCAAGTGTCCTAATCTCATTCTAAATCTCATGTATCTCATTCAAGCTTCAAGTTCTCATTCAAATCATCATCAAGGAAATCTCTAAAGTTGAGGTATGTGAGTTTCAACCGTCAGGTCCTTTCACCCACGGTGCCCAACCTTTCTTTTTATGTAAATTGCATGTTTTGATGTTGGATTATCTATTGGTATCTCTTATTATGAAATTTGATTATAAATTATTCTGGAGTCTTATGAAATGGTGACTATTTACCATGTTTTGAACTATGAATGTATGATCTATTATGAGATTTGTTGAGGGGTTTCAAGCTATCTTGTCACGAGGGTTTTACTATGTGTTGGTGGGTTGATTTACCTTGAGTTCTCACACATTATTTCACTCTTGAATTGCATAATTTTGAACTAGAATTACGCACCCACAAAGTATTTGATAAAATGATTTTATAAGGAATCTTAGAGTTATTGATGCTCTAATACATGATTTTTACAACTCTCAATTGTTGATAAGATATTGAGTTCTTACGGTAAGGTTTATGCTCTTCTAAATTGTGTAGCCTACTAAAAGGGGTTATGAACTATGTTATATTCTTTACCCTCTAGTAAAAGGCCAATTTTCTACATGAAAGGGTTATGAACTATGTTGTACATCTTATCCTCATGTATGATTTCATGTTATGTAATATCTTTTACTTATATAAAGGGGTTACGAACTATGTGGTATGCTCACCCTCATATGCAACTCAATGCTATGTACTCACATGTAGGGGTCATGAACTAAGTGGTATACCTCACCCTCATGTGCGATTCAATATGTTGTATTATTTTATGCTTACGTGTAGGGGTTATGACCTATGCTTTCTCTCTACCCTCATGTACTACCCATTACCTTCTAAAAGGGGTTGTGACTTATGTTATATCCCTCACACTCTAATACAAGGTAGTTAGATGATCTATTTATGCTATTTTATGGTGTTAAACAAGATATGCAAGTATAATTATTCTTAAGCATGTTTCATCCTACACGTTTATATCACATGACATCTTGAGCTTATGTTTATTGATTATGATTAAGCATCTTATTATTATGGCCTATGATTCTTGTGCATTGCATCCCGCATACATAGTACATTCAAACATACTAACGTATACTTTATGCTTATATGATATTACCATGTAGGAAATGGAGCTCCGTTTGATCATCCTCCCTCTTCTCGTGGCTAGTTGATTTTTGTAAAGAAGCTAGTTTGTGAATCCTTAATTCTGTTGGCGATATCTATTATCATTCATGCTTTATAGGTTCTTGTTCTTATGCTCGATAGTTGTTCAATAAGGGTGAGATCGGAAATTTTCTTGGCCCTCGCTCCAATCTAAGTTAGAGGTGTCATTGGATATTATGTCATGGTTTTATTATGTTATTGAAGATTGACTATTCGTACTCTATAATTATTATGAATGTTATCCATTAGTCCCTTTCCCTTCTTCAATTATTTGACTCTTGTGTTTGTTTAATTTGCTTCTGCAACCAAGGTGTATAGCATATGCTAAGAGGCTTGTTTTGCTTAACTTCGGGCTTCCCATTCGCCGTATCACATCTAGGCCCTAGGCTTGGTTCATGAAAACCTTGGTATCAGAGTACTATGTTGTTAGTAGTCCTCGAAATCCAACACATAGCATCAATTAGAGTATTATTCTGGCTGTGAAACACGCTACAACTATGAATGGGAGGTTATAAGGCATTTTAGGAAATGTTTCACTTCTTCATGGTCTATGTCATGTTGTAGGTGTAAGATAAGGCTTTTTCCCCTAATGAATGCTCTATGCTCTTTTAGATCATGCGACTACAAAGAGGACGACCAAGAATGGCCCGTACACCCGAGGGGCAACTGGCTTAACCTACTCCTCAAGCTCCTCAAGATGGAGGGGCTACCGAAGTTGAGTACCAGAATGTCATTACTGTGCTAGACCATATAATGACCAACTAACTAAATTAAGGTGCCCAAGATCCTCATGCTCATACTCCGGCCTCAAGAGTAAGGGACTTCATAGGATGAACCCTCCGCAGTTCCACAGGTCTAAGACGGAGGAAGACCCCTAAGAGTTTATAGATGAAGTGTATAAGGTAATATCAATCATGGGTGTAAGTTTGGAGAAAATGACAGATCTAGAAACTTATTAACTAAATGGTGTGGCTCAAATTTGGTTTGTTCAATGGCAGATGAAGACAGAAAATCTTGATGCTATTCCTTCTAAGGAGTTCAAAGCCGCCTTCCTCAATCGATTCTTCCCAGTAGAGTTGGGAGAGACTAAAATGATGGAATTTATGAACCTTAAGCAAGTTTTCATGAGTGTGAGGGAGTTTCCCTCAAATTTAACAAACTCTACAAGTATACTCCAGATTTGGTGGCCGGCCCTACATCAAGGATGAACAAGTTTGTGTCGGGAGTGTCTGACTTGGTGAATAAAGATATTGAACCGCAATTTTTATAAATGATATAGACTTGTCTCGGCTCATGATATATGCTGAATAACTCGAGGGGGAGAAGATTAGGAAGTTGAGAAGGTGGGAGTCCAAGAGTGCTCAATATCAGAGTGGTTATCAAAGTGCCAAGGGTGGCCATTTTGAAAAAGGTCATGAATTTCAAGGCCAAGGGTCCTCTAGTGCTTCAAACAAGAGATTTGCTAATGATGGCATGCTTAACCTAAGGGTCCAAGGTGGCAATGGTGTGATGAGTTTTCAAAATGCCAAAAATGTGAGAAACATCATCATGTCAAATGCTTGAAGGATTCAAATATGTGTTATGGGTGTTGAAGAGTAGGCCATAAGCTTATTGATTTCCCTTATATTCGAAGTAAGGGAAACGATGGTCATCCTCAAGGTCATGGTAGTCATATTGATCAAAGGGCTCAAGGTGTTCATCATGGGGGTGCTATATGACATAATTGATTCTTTGCCCTTCAAGGGAGGCAAGGAGAGGATGACGTACTTTATGTCACTATCGGTATACTACAGGTTTTGATTTTGAGGTGCATGCTTTGATAATTCCGGGTGCCACTATTTGCTTTATTATTTCTTTTATTTCTAATAAGCTTCATGTATGTGTCCCCTGTTGTTATGTGATCCCATTTGATGTGTACCCACATTGGTGAGTCTATTGTTGCTAAAAAATTCTATAAGTCATTATTAAATAAAGTATTATTTGTGGTTTTGTTAGATCGAGGATTGTACATAGGGGATTGCACAAAGTGTTGTCTACCATGGATGTTAGATCAGAGTAGAAAGCAGCGCTAGCAGCCCACCAACTCAAAAGAGTGGCCCAAATATAGTTTACTGAATGGAAGGAGGAGAAGGGGAACGACAATGTGATCCTTTAGGAGGAGTTTAAGGCAGTATTTACCAACTGGTTCTTCCCTTTTGAGCTAAGGGAGTCCAAAATGATGGAGTCCTTAAATTTGAAGCAAGCCTCTTAGAGTGTGAGGTCATATGCCCTCAAGTTCAACTAACTCTCTAAATATGCTGCATAATTGGGGCCGAGCCAAGGTCTTGGATGAATAAGTTTTTGATCGGTGTATCCGACTTGGTAAATGACGAATGTTGTGCCGCCATGTTGATTGGTACATGGACTTATCCCATATCACGACTTATGCCAAACGATTGGAGGGGGAAAAGTTGAGAAACAAAAAGGGTAATGAGGATAAAAGGTCCCATTTTGAAGAAAGGTTCCAAAGTTCCAAGGGTAGCCGATTCCATAAAGGCCAAGGGTCTTCAAATGCTCCTAATATGTTTGCTAATAATAACCCAAGGCCCCAAGGAGTTGGTGTTATGGTGTCAAATACTATGTGCCCAAGATGTGGTAGAGGCCATAACAGCCTATGTTTGA
Organism: Solanum sejunctum; assembly: GCA_025642045.1. Classification (NCBI taxonomy): domain Eukaryota; kingdom Viridiplantae; phylum Streptophyta; class Magnoliopsida; order Solanales; family Solanaceae; genus Solanum; species Solanum sejunctum. The sequence continues at coordinate 11,533 of JAOTQJ010173855.1, read as the reverse complement.
GGGATAATAATGCATGCTATAGTTGTGGAGAAGTAGGTCCCAAGAAGATTGATTGTCCTCATAATCAAAAAAGGGTAGAGATGGTCGTCTACAAGGTCGGGGTGCAAATATGATTCCTTTGGGAAGGACAGGTTGGCAAGGTGGTTTCCCAAGGCATAATCGGTTCAATGCTCTTCAAGGGAGACAAGGGATAGATGAGGTGCCCAATGTCATCACCAGTATGCTAAGAGATTTTGATATGTATGCATTGATAGACCTGGATGCCACTCTTTCTTTTGTTACTCCTTTTGTTTCCAAAAAGTTTTATGTTGAACCCAAATTATTGTGTGAGCCATATGAAGTGTCCACTCCTATTGGTGTATCCATTGTCTCTAGAAGGGTCTATAGAAATTATTCCATTTTCATTTTGTATAAAATATTGCCTTGTGATTTTGTTGTGTTAGATATGGTGGATTTTGATGTCATTCTAGGGTTGGATTGGATGCATGCATATTATGCCTCTATTGATTGTAGAACCCATAGGGTTAAATTCTAATTCCCTAATAAATCCGTCCTTGAGCGGGAGATTCATGATGTGGTGGTCAAGGGTATGTTTATTTCTTATACTAAGGCCCAAAAGTTGATTTCTAAGGGGTGTCTCTATCATCTTCTGAGGGTTAGGGATGTTGAGTCCAAAGTCCTTCCTATAGAGTCAATTCCGGTGGTTAATCATTTCCTTGATGTCTTTCCTAATGAGATTCTCGGTGTTCCTCCTTAAAGCGAAATAGATTTTGGCATAAACCTCCTTCCTGATAGCCAAACAATTTCTATTTCTCCTTGTTGTATGGCCCCAACAGAGTTAAAGGAGTTGAACAACCAATTGAGGGATTTGTTAGGGAAGGGTTTTATTACGCCTAGCCAATCAACTTGGGTGTACCAACTTTGTTTGTAAAGAAGAAGAAGGATTCTCTTAAAATATGCATTGATTACCGGCAATATAATAGAGTGACCATCAAGAATAAGTGCCCTTTACCAAGGATTGATGATCTTTTCGACCAACTTCATGGGCTAGTCACTTCTCTAAGATTTATATTTGGTCTGGGTATACCAAAGTGAAGCTGAGGAAATGTGACCTTCCCAAGATGTCCTTTCAGACTAGGTATGGGCACTACAAATTCGTTGTTATGTCTTTTGGGCTAAACAGTACACCGGCTATCGACATGGATCTAACAAATAGGTTTCAAACCCTACCTTGATTTGCTTATAGTGGTATTTATTGATGATATCCTTATTTATTCCTATAGTGAAAAGGAGCATGTGGATCACTTGAGGGTGGTGTTACAAATCTTAAAGGAGGAGAAGTTGTATGCCAAATATGAGAAATATCAGTTTTGGTCAAAGTCTTCCTAGGTTATATGGTGTCGGGGGATAGTATTAAGGTGGATCCTAAAAAGACAAAATTGATAAGAAATTTTCCTAAACCTTTGACTCCATGGGATATTAGAAGCTTCTTGGGCTTAGCGGATTATTACCAGAGGTTTCTTCATGAGTTCTCCTCCATTGGTTCTCCTATGGCTAAATTTGTGTGGAACAATAAGTGTGAAAAGAGTTTTCAAACTTTGAAAGATAAGCTTGTTTCCGCTCCTATCTTGTCTCTATCGGAAGTTTTGGAAGGGTTTGTTGTGTATTGTGATGCCTCACGAATTTGTTTGGTTTGTGTTTTGATGCAAAATGGTAAAGTGATAGCTTATACCTCTAGATAACTTAAGGTGCATGAAAAGAATTATCCTACCCGTGATCTTAAGTTAGCCACTATGGTATTTGCTTTGAAAATATGACATCATTACTTGTATGGGGTGCACGTTGATGTGTTCAACCATTATAAAAGTCTCCAATATGTGTTCACCTAAAAAGATCTCAACATGAGACAACAAAGGTGGTTAGAGATTCTTAAGGATTATGATATGAGTGTGCCTTATCACCCTCTTAAGGCTAATGTTGTGGTTGATACTTTGAGTAGGGTGTCTATGGATAGCCTTGCACAGGTTGATGATGAGGGCAAAGAAGTGGTTATAAAGTTTCATTGGTGTTCTAGATTAGGAGTTAGATTGGAGGAGGTTAATAATGGTGGAGTAGTGGTGGTAGATGATTCCGAATCTTCATTAATTGAGGAGGTGAAGGCAAAGCAAGATCTTGACTCCGCCTTACTAGAGTTAAAGGCTTTGGTGAAAGACAGTAAGTTGGAGGTTTTCTCCCAAGGGGGATATGGTGCCCTTAGGTACCAACGTAGATTATGTGTGCCTTATGTTGGTGACTTGAGGAAGAAGATTCTAGATGAGACACATAATTCTTCCTACTCTATTCACACTGGTTCTACAAAAATGTATACAGATTTAAGGGAAGTGTTTTAGTGGGGAGGTATGAAGAAAGACATTGCTAAATTTATATCCAGTTGTCATAATTACCAACAAGTAAAGCCGAACATCAAAGGCTGGGTGGCCTTGCCCAACATATAAATATTCCTACTTAGAAGTGGGAGGAAATTAACATGGACTTTGTGGTTGGTTTGCCTAAGACTAGAAACCATTTTGACTCCATTTGGGTTCTGGTTGATAGGATGACAAAGTTGGCTCATTTCCTATCGGTTAAGACTACTTATATTGCAGAAGATTATGCTATGTTGTACATTCATGAATTGAACAAATTGCATGGGGTGCTCTTGTCTACCATATCGGATCACGGTGCTCAATTCACTTCTCACTTTTGGAGGTCCTTCTAAAGAGGTCTTGGTACTAAGGTAAAGCTTAGTACAACCTTTCACCCTCAAATAGATAGCCAAGCCGAAAGAACTATCCAAACTCTTGAGGATATGCTTATAGCTTGTGTATTAGAGTTTAAGGGTACTTGGGATAATCATCTTCCACTCATTGAGTTTTCTTGCAAAAATAGCTATCATTCTATCATTGGTATGTCTCTTTTTGAGACTCCCTATGGTAGACATTATAGGTCACCAGTTGGATGGTTTGAGGTAGGGGATATGGCTTTGTTGGGTATGGATCTTGTTATGGAGGGTATAGAGAAGGTAAGGTTGATAAGATAAAGATTTAAAGAAGCCCAAAGTCGTCAAAAGTCCTATGTCGATGTTAGGAAAGGGATGTTGAATTTAAGGTTGGTGATCGGTTTGAAGGATTCACCCATGAAAGTTGTGGTTTATTTTGGTAAGAAGGGTATATTGGGTTCAAGATTTGTTGGTCCTATAGAGTGTTGAGGAGTATTGGTAAGGTGGCCTATGAGTTGGAGTTGCACAATGATATAAATATGGCTATGTTAAAGAAATGTGAGGGTGACCCAAGTGCCGTTGTGCCTGTTAATGTTGTGGATGTTGTTGAAGATAATGTGACTTATGAAGAGGTTCTGATAGAAATTTTCGACAGACAAGTGAAGAGGTTGAGGAACATGGATGTTGCTTCCGTCAAGGTCCTTTGGAGAAACCAACAAGTTGAGAGTGCTAACTAGGAAGTCCAGGTGGACATGTAAAAGCGATATCCCTATCTCTTCTATTCTGCTCAAGCCTATGGTACTAATTCAAGTCCCCTATGTGATTTCAATTCTTATGTTTCAGCTTTATGTCATTTCATACATCCATGTTTATGTTGACAAGTTCATGGTGATTTTGACACTTATGTTGAGATTTTAAAATGATGTTTAAGTACATTGTTGTAATCATATGTTGGGTTGAACTCGTCTTGATTATTTCTCTCTTATATGTTTCCTTGACATTCGGGGACAAATGTTCCCAATGGGGGAGATATTGAAACGCCCAAAAAAGTGCCAAAAAATGTGCCTCGAAAATGCCCATAATTGTAATTTCTACATATGTTAGAATTCGTGCGTGATATCAAAAATACGACATTATATTCTTGGTTAAGGGCAAAATTTGAGAGCAAAATGGGTCTAACCCCAATTTTAGAGCAACCTTAAAAAAATGGATTTTCCCAAGTTGGCACAAAACAGTGGGCCTGTGTGTTCTCTCCATGACGTGGAGCCATCGTGGGGAAGTACATTTTGTTGCATTTTTTTAAATCTCAGCCTAAGGCCTTAGTGTCTTGGGCCTAAGCCTTCATATGCATAAAAACTCCAACCCTTAGTCATTTTTCGTCCTCATATCATTCAAGATATTTCCCAAAATCCTCTCTAACATAGCCAAATACTTCAATCAAATTCAAGTGTCCCAAACTCATAGGCTTCCCATTTTGATTCACAAAATGTGATCTGGGACACGATGGGAATTTACGTGTCTCAGTAGGAAAGATATCACTAGAGTATAGCACAAGCCAATCAGGAAGTTGTTGTTGATATTCCATTCCTGCATCTAAAGGCATGAGAATCTAGAATTATTAGTCACCAAACGCTTGCTAATGAGTACCATGTGGAGAGGAGTCTAAACCATCTTTTAGGGAATTCAGATGTTAGGTGGATCTTAGGGAATTCACTCAATATTCAAATTCTTATTCTAATCTTCATCAAGGGAATCTCCAAAGTTGAGGTATGTGGTGTCATGCCCCGAGCCAACACCCTGGACATGGCCGGTACTCGAAAACCATTTTTGGTCCCAAGCCAACCACTTGGCCTGGCTAACTTACTTAGCGGAAGACAGTAATACCATAATGAACTAGAATGATCTCAAAATTCATGTATTTAAAGATAGAATAGTAATATATACAATTTTAACTCAAAACCTTTCAAACCTTTTCAAAGAAATAACTTGAACGATATCTTTCTAGTCTATGAAGCCTCTAAAGTACTAACTCTTAACAAAGGACCAGAGTTGACTAATCGGTACCTCAACAAAAATAAATACAAAGAAATAAAGACTGCCAAGCTCCTCTAGATTCAATGAGGCTTCACTAACTGTTGATGGGGACTGCCCTACTAAGCATCTGATAACATAGACACCAGTATCTACATTATGATACGATGCAGCGCCAAAGGCGTCAATACGTGGAATGTATTATATGTAAGATGGCCAAAAGGTACTAAAGATAGAATATTTACTTTAAAACTGCACCTTAAGATAGCTTAACTAACAAAAATATGTCATGCATATGAAACGCGCGTGCACACACACACACACACACACACACACACACATATATATATATATATATATATAAATTTTTTTAAACTTGTAAAAATGCAACTCAATATAAAAGAAACACTTACATTAGCGCATTAATGAGCATAGATAAATATATATATAAAATATGATAATCAAAAGCTTAGCTCAGTAATTGTCTCAACTCAGTTAATTATGCAACATAAATAAAGAAATACTTTAATAAACAAATAATAAATCTCAATATATAGAATAGTAATCTTTACTTCTTGGGGAGTTTCTCTAACAGACAACCATCACTATGAGCTTCGTGGTGATACAACGTCTTGCCCACACTACCAGAGCCATCCTGTACATTTCTGGGGTAGGGGACGAAAAACCAGGGGAGTAGATCCATCCCAAAATTGGGTCATCTCAGTGGCTAATGAGGAATGTACCTTGGTACAATCCTATCCTATGTCAGCTACATAGTTTATGAGTTCAAGTGATTAGTTCTACTCTCACTCATATTGGTTCTCAGTACTACTCCCAAAAATAACTTTTATATAGCTCATAACTTAAAATATATGAATTCACAAAATATCTTTTATCATTCGGGGACTTTACCCATCTTAACTTTTCTGAAACTTTCTCATCTGGACTCTTTGGCTTGAACGAAACTAGTATCAACTCAAGTATTTTAAAACATACAGGGTTACTCAGCTAAAATGCAAAAGCAGTTTTTAAAATGATTCTTAAACTTAACTCAAACTTTACGCTTTATTAGTATTCATGAAACTCATGCAAAATTTTATAGAAGTTCATGCAGGGTTCTACATCTTAGTAATAATACCTCAAATTAATGGTAAAGAAATCAAGAATCATAGTACTTATCAAAAATCTATATATATGTATAGAAATTTAATGAACTTCGCATAAATACATGAACTTTCCTCTCAACTAGTACATGAAAATTCTTGGATGAAACGAACGTATAATTTCTAAAATATCCATAAAATAATTTTTTGGAGGGGCTTACATACCTGAGGAACTTATTCTTGGAAGAATTTAAGATAATTACTAAATCCCTAGCTTGCCTCTTGAATATATGCTTCAGTTCTTGGAAAGCTTTTAACATTAATGAGAGGAATTAGTGCATTTTAGGGATTTATTTGGGTAATCATCAACTAGTTTAGGATTAAGGAGAGTGGGAAAAGTTGGAACTACCCTCCCTTAAGTAAAAGAAGGAAAATAAGAAAAACATAACATGTACGCTTTGCACCAAGGACGCGCACATGCATAATTTTTTACTGAAAACTTAAAATACATTAAAAAATCATTTTCGCATGGAAATACACATAAAATGTGTTTGTCAAATTTGTTTTATGTGTAAAGTTTTGCAAATCGCTTTCCGATCATTTTTTCAATCCCGTAGAAAATTTTGAAAAGAATATAAGTGTTGGACCGCATCCCAAGTGTGTAACGCCTTGGCGCACACCAACACTGTTTTTGGATTAATTTACAAAATTTTATCTTTTGACTTGGTTGCTCTAAAATTGAGTTGAGACCATTTTCCCACTCAATGTTTCTCGTTAATAGCAAATTTGGTCTCAGATTTGCAAATGGAGCACGGGAAGACGCTTTATGCACACGATTCTATTCTAGGTGTATTTTAGTAATTTCACGGGTGTTACAATATCTCCCCCTTCGGATCATTTGTCCTTTAATGATAATGATGTTGTGGTAGTGGAACAAATAAACTCAAGACTCGTCGCAATACTCACTCAATAATTCAAACTCTCAACCCCTCATCGATCATAAAAGTCTCTATTAGGACTCAGGAGTATACACATCAAAAACCTAGTTAACCAAATACTCCAAATCATGGGTGAACCACGACTCAAGAGTGGAGAACTCAACTCCATCAACTTAAGCATATAATTCTTACTCAAATTTCAATCTTATCACCTCTTCGTCTTCCATTCAAGCCTACTTCTAAGCCTCAAGCTATTATTCATGAGATGATAATATTCATAAAAAGCCAATCCTTATACTCATGTCTAAACTCCCACAGAGCTTTTAATAAAGATCACTAGTCCTCTTCACTGCTATGTTCTTTTCCTCGAGTTCCACCCTTCATTAACAGGAGCTTGCAACTCTCATCATCACCTAATCTATTGCATACTCCCATCATTATCAAGCCTAACTCAAGGTCATAAAGTGCTACTCATAGGATGATTATACTTATGCTAATCTGACTCATATGGATTATGTCTTGCACTTCCGTAGAGGCTTTCTGATAAAGAATACCATTCTCACTCATCTACTTAGAGTGCATTGCAAAAGTCACCAATAGCCTACATCTATCACTGACTTAATGGTGATTACACATTCGAGCTTATCATTCTAATCACTTCATAGCTTTCTAGAGGTCAACACTACTTTGAAATCTTTAAACTTATGATAGCACCTCTACACCCACAATCTCATTAACTCCTATTAGGAGGCATACCAATCTACCCTTACCTATCTGTTACATACGACTAGGTCTCGTCTCTATCTGTAACCTTAAATAGAATAAGTGTATTGTAATAATCACCCTAAGTGACACCCATTCCCTTTCATTTGACAAAATTCATCAACTATCATTCACATCATTATGTTGTGAACATAAAGTCTTATCTTGCATAACATAAAGTCTGGAAACTGTTAGTTCATGAGATAAGATTAGAATCTCTGAATGAAATTATCACTTCTTACTTCAAGAGTTGAACATGAACATGTATCATCACAGAGTGAATGAGTCTGAATCATAGACATGATGCCCTTGCATAAGATAGGAATAGAGTATTATCATGATGAAGTCTAAGAAATATATAGAAAAGCATTGACTCCTCATTCTAACAAACTAATCACTATCAAAATCTCAAGGTCTACTTTGTCTATTACCTAAACATCTCTACTTTAGCTCAAAGGTTACCTCTCTAAGTCTGTCAACTGATTCTCTTCGCTAAGCTATAAATACAAACCTCCAAACAATTAAAGCACCACTATGCACAGAATGGTTACCTCCCCCTCTTACTTACTACTTAGAGATGTGAAACTGTGGCTAAAACTTTCTTCCGAGATATCAACTTCTAACTTTCTTCTATATATCTTTATAGGCATCTCCAATTCCTGCTATTCTTATTGGCATAATAGCAGCTTTCTATGAGTTGTGATCTAATATCTTCTTTTTGATAAGCTAATCCTACCTTTTATGTTCACCTACATTTGACTAAAGAAAGCTTGGACTATAACAGAGATTCCTCATTATCTATGGCTATCCTCCTTGGACTCGACTCTTAAGGTAGTAGATAAGGTCTACATTAGCTTACTCCACCTTGACAACTCAATTATCTATCTAGATTCTTGTAGCAGTCATAACTTGGATCTTTATATAGATTTACTCTATCATGGCTACATATCTTAAGCCCCTTATTATCTAACGAACTATCCTCAATCCACTATTCCTACCAAAGGGGCACCTACACCAAACTCATACATAACATTCCTTGAAAGTCCATATCTTAATCCTGAACACACACTATGGGGAGCTTCTTAAAGTAATTCCCCAATTAAGACCATCACTATCACCCCAACTCAAAACTACTTGATAAAATCTTAGAAACCTAGGCCCACTAAGATCCTGTGGCAAATACCTAATCAACATATCTCATAATTACTAAATATCTTTAATATACATCTGAGGACCTTTTCTTATCTAATGGCTTAACCTCAATTCATTATTTTCAACTAAGGATAACATACAATATGCTTGTAACATCATACTTCTTTCAAGTCAATAGATTAATTTCGTTGCTTATTCTATGTCAAGCCTACCAAACCAAACCTCCAAGTGATAGTGTCACTCTATTTTTGTTGTCACTTCTTTTCTTATTACTCACTTAAAGTTTAGGCTTAAGGTTTAGTATTAGTTATGTGCATCCACACTTCTCATATATATATATATATATATATATATATACTATAATAACTCTAAACTACTAGATAAAGTCAAGAAATGCTAGATCACTAACCCTCATGATAAGAAATAATTCCTTAGCTCATAGTCTGTTTAAGTACACTCTATCATCATACTCCTTTTCATAAGTTAGACAATATCCACTCATCCATTATACCTCCTTACCTAGCTAAATTTATAACTCTATAAATCTCACATAACTCTTTTTTTTTCACAATCATGAGCCTAGTATAGATCTACTACTGTATGCCCTCTATTCTTAAATTCAATATATATACTTATCATTACTAACACAATGCTACTTCAACATTATCATGGGAGCTAGGGGATATCTACTATCCTTTAACCACAACTTAGAAGGGTCTCGGATTTTCACCACATGACTCTTAGCTACCAACCTCAAGCCATTTCTATCCTCACTTTTCATGATTTCTACATCTTTCTATCTCTAGGAATATTCTGTCACATGGTTTAGAAAGGCCTTCAATCACTTTTTCTCAAGGGGAGGGGATACTACTAAGCATTAGAGGCACAACTTAACTTTCCTCTCAAGCATGACATCTACAGAATGATTTAGGGAACATAGTCTGGAAAAACCTCATATCCTGCTCTAACTCAAACGCACGATTCAAATGAATAAGAGTGCAATATTATGGATCGATAAATCAAGCACACAACTTGGCTTATCTCAAATCCAGTATGGTCTCTCTGCTTTCGGAATACTTTATCTGAAGAGAACTCAACAACAAGGATCTGGAATTTTCTATTCTAACTACCTTAATAATGAGAGGTAGTCGAACAAATCTAGAAGCCGCATGAATATAGACAAGTTTCTTAGAAAGTAACTCTATTACATGATCTAGAGTATGTAAGAAGGAAAATTTTTCTTAGATGTCAATAGTCCCTTATTTATAGAAGCGGGACCCACAAAACCACAAATAAAATCCTAAGGACATGGCTTCATAGACACCCTAGAAAACTAGGACACTGTCCTCTGATACCAAGTTTGTCACGCCCGGAGCCTATACCTTGGATGTGGTAGGCACTCGAAAACCATTTTTGGTCCCAAGCCAACTATTTTCCTGGCTAACTTACTCAGTGGAATACATTAATATCATAATGGACTAGAATGAGATCAAAATTCATGAACTTAAAGATAGAATAGTAATATATATAATTTTAACTCAAAACCTTTCAACAATTTCAAAAAGATAACTTGAATGATATCTTTATAGTCTATGAAGCCTCTAAAGTACTGACTTTGAACAAGGCACCAGAGTAGTCTCACGCATACCTCAACAAAAATAAATACAAAGAAATGAAGACTCCCAAGCTCCACTAAATGTAAAGAGGCCTCATCGACTGCTAATGGGGACTGCACTACTGAGCATTTGCTAACATAAACACCTGTATCTGCATAACGATATGATGCAGCACCAAAGGCATCAATACGTTGAATGTACGGTATGTAAGATGACCAAAAAATTACTCAAGATAGAACACTTTAAAACTACACCTTGAGATAGCTTAACTGACAAAAATATGTCATACATATGAAATATATATATTCTTAAACTTGTCAAAAATGCAACTCAACATAAAATAAACACTTATATTAGCGCATTAATGAGCATAGATAAATATATATAAAATATGGTACTCAAAGGATTAGCTCTGTAATTGGCACAACTTAGTTAATTATGCAACATAAATAAGGAAATACTTTAATAAATAAATATTAAATTTCAATATGTAGAACAATAATCTTTACTTCTTGGTGAGTTTCTCTAACCGACAACCATCACTATGAGCTTCGTGATGATACATCATCTTTTCCACACTGCTAGAGTCATCCCTTACTTTATAGGGGTAGGGAATGAAGAACTAGAAGAGTGGATACATCCCAAAACTTGGTCATCTCCGTGGCTAATGAGGAATGAACCTTGGCACAATCCTATCCTATGATGGCCACATAGTTTATGAGTTGAAGTGATTAATTCTAATCTCACTCATATTGGTGCTCAATACTACTCCCAAAAATAACTTTTACATAGATCGTAACTTAAAAGATATGAATTCTCAAAATAACTTATGTCTTTCGGGGACTTAACCCATCTTAACTTTTTTGAAGCTTCCTCATCTGGACATTTTGCCTTGACTGAAACTAGTATCAACTCAAGTATTTTAAAACATACTGGGTTACTCAGCTAAAATGCAAAAGTAGTTCTAAATGCGATTCTTAAACATAACAAAAATTTTAAGCTTTATTAGTATTCATGAAACCCATACAAAATTTTATAGAAATTCATGCAGGGTTTTAAATTGTGTTAACAACAACAACAATAACAACATACCCAGTTGTATCCCAAAAATGGGATCTGGGGAGGGTAGATTGTACGCAGACCTTACCGCTACCTCATCGAGGTAGAGAGGCT
>JAOTQJ010173816.1:4734-14906 GCA_025642045.1 Solanum sejunctum | reverse complement strand
GAGGACTCACCAACAATCGTGAGAGACAATCGTAATAGCCATGTGAAGGAGGGGTGTGATCAAGCGGTGCACTGGTTTCTATATAGTGAAATCATATAGGAATAGAGTTTGCATTAGTACACTTGAATGTACTAAGTATGAGGGATATAACGCAACAAGAGATTCGCATCATAGTAAAAGTACATGGAGATAAACAACAGATAGCATAGTAATAATATGGCATGTATGACTAATGCTAAAGTAAAACATGCTTATATACAACATAACATATGTGTAAGAAGAGACCATTAAACTATTGCTAGATCATCATACCCTACCATCCTTGGTGGTTGAGGTATAAAACCCTATCAATAGGTTTGGTAGCTCTTCACACCCTACCACCCGGGTGCTAGAGTAAAAACCCCTGGATAGGTTGGTAGATCATCGTACCCCAACAAGGTTGATGGATAGTCATACACTACCACCCGTGGGGACAGAGCACAAACCCCTTGATAGGTTATCAAGATATGAATTCCTTGACAAGGTTACCTGGCGTAAAACCCCGGAGTAGGGCATGGTCGCATTCCAACACTATATAAAGAATACCATATACATACATTCATTTTATCATTATATAATCCTCATATAAATGCATTCATTTCATCATCATTTCATTATGTTTTCATCAATTATTCAACTCATAAGACATGCATTGGACCTTCAATTCCTCAAGAAACCATAACTGGACATTTTATCAAACACTTAGAGGGTGTGTAATGCTAGTGTAAAATCATGCAATTCAAGAGTGTTATCATGCTAGAAAGTTCAATATATAAGCTTAAATAGATACTTGGTAACACTCTCAAGTAATATACATTAAAATCCTTCATCAATTCTCACATTAGATCTTAGATTCATAGCCCAAACATAATAAAACAGTCACAATTTCATAAACCCAACATAGTGAGCAGTGATTTTCATAATAATTAAGACCCATTAGTAAATCATCTTTAATTCATACAATTTTAAGTAAAATGAAGCTTAGGTATCATGGATGAAAGGAACCCATGAAAGAAAAAAAAATATATCTTAGCTTTGGAGATGAACTTGATGAAGATTGGAGATAGAGCCTTGAAGCTTGGTTGAATTCCTTAAGATCCGGAGAGAGTTTTGGCAATTGAATCTTGAGAGAAATATAAGCCTAAGTGTTTGAGTGGGTACTGGGAATACTTTTAATGATATGAGGGTGAAAATAGCTAAGTATAGGTATTTTCAAATGTGAAAACATTTAGTCCCAAGACTTAAAAGTCTTGGACCGAAATTAAAAACTGACAACAGAAATATACAGGAGTGGGTCACGCCAATAGCACACTTCAGCTACTAGAATTTGCAACTTTGAAATTTGAAATTATGAATCGTTCACTCTAAAATTAGGGTTAGACCTTTACCCCCCTAATTTGACCACCTGAACAAGAATGTAAAGTCGAATTTCTGAAATAATGCACAAATTTTGGGATATATAAAAGTTATGATTCCGAGCAATTTTAAGGCACATTTTGGGGCATGTTTTGGGGTCATTATAGTTATGAACTAAAAGATACTCAAACTTCACCTTAGTCCATAACATCCTATTAAAAATAGGATAGTTATAGAGTAAAACCTACTCTGACTTCACTTTGGTACATAACTTCTCATACCCCACAAAAAATGATACTTTTCCCCCCCAGAGTAGATATAAAGTAAATAAGAAAAAGGGACATACCTTGGGTTGTCTCCCGAGAAGCTCCTCATTTAGTGTCACGGCACAAAGAGGCAAGGTTCAGCCTTTATGCCTCCTCAAAGTCCCATTCTTTCACTGTCTTGATTTCCTCCATGTACCCCATGTAGATCTTGACTCTTTAACAATTACCCTTGAAGATTTTTCCATCTTGAATTTCCAACATGATAGCACCATAACAGAAATGACCCCAAAAGTGCCCGAAAATATGCCTGAAAGTGCCTTGAATCATAATTTTCATGTATCTCAAAATTCATATATGATATCAAAAATCTAATTTAATATTCTTGGTCCAGAGGTCAAATTAAGTGGGTAATTGGTCTAACCCAAATTTAAGAGTAACCATATCAAAACTTGAGGACTGCAAAATCTATTTCCAGTGAGCAGTCTATGCCCATAGTGCGACGCAGACTGGTATATTTTTTTCTAGTTTTTTCAAATCCAGTCCAAGACTTTGAGTCATAGGCCCATATTTGCATGCATGAAAATACCTATACTTAGTCATATTTCACTCTCATATCATACAAGATATTCCCTAATACTCATTCAAACACTTAGACAATATTTTATCTCCAGATTTTAAGTTCCAAAACTTATCCGAATCTGAAGGTTCTCATTCAAGCTTCAAGTCTCCATCTCCAATTTTCTTCAAGGATTCTCCAAAGTCAAGGTATGTGGATTTCTTTCATGGATCCCTTTAACCCATGATGCCCAAGCTTCTAATTTACCGAAAATTGCATAATTTAAAACTGATTACTCATGGGTCGTACTTATTATGAATTTCACTGCACATAGTTTTGGGGTTACATGAAATTGTGATTGTTTTAGCATATTTTGAGCTATGACTCTAAGATCTACTATGAGATTTGATAAAGAGTTTTGATGTATATTGTTTGAGGGTGTTAGTATCTATTGATGGTTTTACATTGAATTTTCTAGCATGATTCCACTTTTGAATTGCATGTTTTACATTAGCACTACACACCTACCAAGTGTTTTATAAAATGTCAGGTTATGATTTCTTAAAGAATTGAAGGTCTAATGCATGTTTTATGAGTTTAATGACTATATGATGATGAAAAGAATGTATGTACATGATATTATCATTATAGTGTTGGGAATTGACCAAGCTTCACTCGGGAAGTTGAAGGCCTAGGTAACCATGTTGAGAGGTTTGTACCTCGATTGCCTCACTCGGGAGGTAGTAGGCTCATGCAACCATGTCAAGGGGTTTGTACCTTAATAACCATATTAGGGGGTTTGTACCTCATTAACCATGATGGGGGTTTATACCTCATCAACCATATTGAGGGGTTTGTACCTCATCAACTAATTGAGGGCTTTGTACCTCATTCGCCTCTCTAAGGGTGTATTACGCCTTGCATATTAACTAATAATGCTCACTCGTTACACATGTATTATGTTCTATATAAGCATGGGTTACTACAAGCATCTTAATGCATGCCATATTGTTATATGCTACTCATTGCCTATGCTTACAAATTTCGATTATGATACTTATCTCTTGTTGCATTGCGTCCTACATACTTAGTATATTCAAATGTTCTAACACATTCTCTATATACCTATATGATGTCACTATGTAGGAACTGGAGCCCCACTTGACATCCTCCTCCATGTGGCTAGTATGATTTCTCCTAAGCTTTTTGGTAAGTCCTTCATTCTAGGGATGATACTTATGATCTCATGTTATGTTCTAAGACTACCTTTCTTTTTTGTATTTATTGATTATGAGGGTAAGCCTGGTTGCTTGTCTCAGCTATCGCTATTATAGATGTAGTAGACGTATTATTGGACATGTTATGTATTGAGCCTTGACTCTCTTGTTTAGTGCTTATGTTATAAAAGTATTCCTTTAGCCCTTTTTTCTTATTTCTACTCTTATTATGTTGTTTAATTGCTTTTGCGACCAATGATGTGTAATGATATGTTAAGAGGATTGATTGGGGTCCCTTCAAGTTTCCTATGCGCCGATGTCAGGTCTAGGCTCTAGGATTGGGTCTTGACAAATATGGTATCAGAACACTAGGTTGCTAATGCTCATCGACATTCAACACACTGCATCGATTAGAGTTTTGTTCATGGTTGTGTTTCGCACCACAACTATCAGCAAGACGCTGTGAGGCATTTACTAAATATCTCCTGTCTTCATATTCTAAGTTGTGATATAGAGTTAAAGTAAGTTTTTCTCCCCTAAAGGTTGTTTTTCTATGCTAGTCATGCCTAACACAAGAGGAAGAAGAGCCTGCACACCCAAGGAACAATTAACTCATGGAGAACTTTGGGATGCTCTCACCTTGCTTGAACAAGTTCTGGCTAACTAAGCCAACCAAGGGCCCCAAGCCCCTCATGCTCCTACACCGGCATCTCAGGTGAGAGACTTTATGAGGATAAATCCCCCAAAATTCTATGGGTCTAAGGTAGATGAGGACCCTCAAGATTTCATTGATGAGGTCAACAAGGTATTGTCTATCATAGGCATTAGGTCAGAGGAGAAGGCGAAGTTGGCGACCTACCAACTCAAAGGGGTAGCCCAAATATGGTACAATCAATAGAAGGAGCAGAAGTGAATCAACAATGTGGTGCTTTAGGAGGAGCTCAAGGCGTCTTTTCTTAATCGATGTTTCCCTCTTCAGCCTAGGGAACCCAAATAGGTGGAATTTATGAATTTGAGACAAGGGTCTATGAGTGTGAGGGAGTATTCTCTCAAGTTTAAACATGTCTCAAAGTATGCCCCACTCTTCGTTATCTACTCAGGATCTAGGATGAAAAAATTTGATTTGGTAAGTGAAGAATGTTGGTCCGCTATGTTGATTAGTGATATGTATTTGTCCTGTTTGATGACATAGACAAAATAAATGGAGGAGGAAAAGTTGAGAAAGAGGAGGAGTCATGAGGCTAAGAGGGCCCAATTTTATGGTAAATTCCAAAGTCAAAAGGTTGGTCAGTTCCACTAAGGCCAAGGGCTTTCTCATGCATTTCATAAGAGGGTTGCAAATGATTTTCCAAGGGAAAAAAGTATTGGGGTGTGGTTCCTAATGGTGGGTGTCCAAAATTTGGTAAGGGTCATAGCGGCCCATGCTTGAGGGATACTAATGCTTGTTATGGTTGTGGGGAAGTTTGGCATAAGTTGTTGGATTGCCCTTGAAATCTTAACAAAGGTAAGGAGGTTCCTCCACAATGTGCTAATGTAGTTCCTTTGGGGAGAGGTGGTCAACCAGGTGGTGCCCTAAAGAATAATTGATTTTATGCTTTTTGTGGGAGGAAAGGGGTTGATGAGGTGCCTGATGCCATCACCAGTGTGTTAAAAGACTTTGATTTTGATGTGTATACATTGATTGATCCTGGTACCACTCTTTATTTTGTTTATACTTTTGTTACCAAAAAGTATCATGTTGAGCCTGAATTGTTGTGTGAGCCATATGAGGTGTCTACTCCTATTGGTGCATCTATTATAGCTAGGAAGGTCTATAGAAATTGTCCCATTTGCATCTTGCATAAAATATTGCATTATGATTTTTATTGAGTTGGATATGGTTGATTTTGATGACATTCTTGGGATGGATTGGTTGCATGCATACTATGCCTCTACTGATTATAGAACCCATAGGGTCAAGTTCCAATTCCCAAATGAACCCATCCTTGAGTGGGAGAGTCATGATGTGGTGGTCAAGGGAGGTTTATCCCTTGAATTAAAGGTCGTAAATTGATCTCTAAGGGGTGTCTTTATCATCTAGCAAGGGTTAGGGATATGGAGTCCAAATTCCTTCCCATAGAGTCGGTTCCATATGTAAATGAGTTTCTTGAAGTCTTTCCAAATGACTTTCTCGGTGTTCCTCCCAAAAGGGAAATAAATTTTGGTATAGACCTCCTCACTGATACTCAACCCATTTCTATCTCCTCTTACCGTATGGACCTAGTGGATTTAAAGGAGTAATTGAGAGACTTGTTGGAAAAGAGTTTTATTAGGCCTAGTGCACTGGTGTTGTCTGTGAAAAAGAAGGATAGATCTCTTAGAATTTGCATCGACTACTGGCAACTAAATAGGGTCACCATTAAGAATAGGTATCCTCTTCCAAGCATTGATTATTTGTTTGACCAATTTCAAGGGGCAAGCCACTTCTCTAAGGTTGATCTTTGGTCCGGGTACCACCAAGTGAAGGCGAGGGAGTGTGATATTCCCAAGATGAACTTACGGACTAGGTATGGGCATTATGAGTTTGTTGTGATGTCTTTTGGGTTGACCAATGCACTGGCTATCTTAATGGATCTTATGAATAGGGTCTTTAAACCCTACCTTAATTTGTTTGGTGTGGTCTTCATTAATGATATTTTGATCTATTCTCATAGTGAGGAGGAGCATGTGGCTCATTTAAGGATAGTGTTTGAAAGATTGATGGAAGAGAAGTTGTATGTTAAATATAAGAAGTGTGAATTTTGGTTCAAAAAATTGTCTTTCTAGGTCATGTAGTGTCGAGGGATAGTATTAAGGTAGATCCTAAAAAGACAAAATGTGATTAGAAATTGGCCTAGTCCATTGACCCCATCGAACATTAGGAGCTTCTTAGGATTAGCGTCTTACTATTGGAAGTTTGTGAATGAATTCTCTTCTATTGATTCTTACATGACAAAATTAAGACAAAATAAGGCTAAGTTTGTGTGGACCGATGAGTCTAAAATGAGCTTCCATACCTTGAAAGGTAAGCTTGTGTTCGCCCTTATAATGTCACTATCGGAAGGGCTTGAAGGATTTGTTGTGTATTGTGATACTTCTAGAGTTGTTTTGGGTTGTGTTTTGACATAAATGGCAAGGTGATAGCCTATGCTTCTAGGTAACTCAAAGTGCATGAAAAGAACTATCCTACCTATGATCTTGAACTAGCCGCCGTGGTATTTGCATTAAAGATATGGCGTCATTATTTGTACGGAGTGCATGTTGATGTGCTCACCTATCATAAGAGTCTCCAATATGTATTCACTCAAACATATCTCAACTTGAAACAAATATGGTGGTTAGAACTTCTTAAGGATTATGATATGAGTGTGCATTATCATGCTAGTAAGGATAATATTCTGGCGGATGCTCTGAGTAGAGTGTCAAGAAGTAGCCTAGCTCATGTTGATGCTGGTGATAAGGAGGTCTATCGATTGGCTAGAAATAATTGTGGCATTGTGGTTGTTGATGGTTCAAAGTCTTCCTTTGTTGATGAGGTAAAAGAAAAGCAAGATCTTGATCCCTCCTTGTTAGAATTAAAGGTCTTGGTGAAGAGGGCAAGGTGGAAGTTTTCTCCTAAGGGGAGATGGTGCCCTTAGGTACCAAGATATGTTGTGTATACCTTGTGTTAATGGCTTGATAGAGAAGATTCTTCATGAGGCTCATAACTTTTCCTATTCTATCCAACCTGGTTCTACAAGATGTATAAGAATTTGAGAGAGATGTATTGTTGGGGAGGTATGAAGAGATACATTGCCAAATTTGTTTCTGGTTGTCATAATTGCTAACAAGTCAAAGCCAAACATCAAAGGTCGGGTAACCTAACCCAAGACATAGAGATTCCTACTTGGAACTGGGAGAAGATTAATATGGATTTTGTGGTTGGTTTTCCCAAGACTAGAAAGTTTTTAGATTCCATTTGGGTTGCTGTAGATAGGATGACAAAGTGGGCTCACTTTCTACCACTTAAGACAATATATGAGGCTGAAGATTATGCTAGGTTGTACATTCATGACTTGGTGAGGTTGCATGGGGTTCTTTTATTCATTATATCGGATCGGGGTTCATAATTCACTTCACACATTTGGAGGTCCTTTCAAGGGGGTCTTGGTACAAGAGTTAAACTTAGTACAGCCTTTCACCCTCAAGCGGATGGCCAAGACGAAAGCACTATTCAAACACTTGAGGATATGCTTAGGGCGTATGTATTGGAACTTAATGGTAGTAGGGATTGTCATCTTCCATGACTGAGTTTGCCTATAATAATAGATATCATTCTAGCATCGATATGGCTCCTTTTGAAGCTCTCTACGGTAAACATTGTAGATCACCGGTTGGATCATTTGAGGTATGGTGAGTGAAATGGCCTCAAAAAGTGCTCAAAAATATGCCTCAAAAGTGACTGGAATGGTAATTTTCGTATATCTCAAAATTCATGCATGATATCGAAAATTCAGCTTTATATTCTTATTCGAGGGGCAAATTGAGTGGGCAACGAATCACAATTTCAGAGCAAATGAATCACAATTTCAATTTTTCAAGTGAGCAATTTCTAGTGAAGATTCGCGCCCCAAGCACGATGCGCAAGGGGCACGCTAGTGTGTATTTTGTGCCTAGTTTTATTAGTTCTGTCCAAGCCCCAAAAGTCTTGGACACAAGTCTTCCCATTCATGAAAATACCTATACTTAGCCATATTTCAATTTCATATCATACAAGACATTCCCCAATATTCTCTCAAACACTTAGAAAAATATTTCACTCAATTCATGGGTCGTAAACTAACTTCTGAATCTCAAGGAACTTATTTAAGCTTCAATTTCTCATTCAAATCTAAGTCAACCTTATTTATGTTGTTTAAGACCATTTGCCCAAGTACTTGTAGGAGGGTAAACTCTAAAGAGGAATATCTCTTATCACACAAACACTAGGGTGGCCCATGACTTTCCCAATTAATGGTCTTTGAATTAGCTTTCCAACACACTTGGTCTCATCTTATTTAGAGTTCGGATGAAGAAGTTATGCCTATTTTCGTAAAACTCGTACGTGTAGGGTATATATGAGTTTTTTGCCAAATTCCGTTTCATTAATGGAATTAGACAAATTTAGCCATTTCTATTGGACTTTTGGGGATTCCTATGCTATCTTAACACTTCCAAAAGACCTAAACCCCATTCATAAAGATCAAATTCACTCCTCCCGATTGGAATACACTCTCAAATTCTCTTAAGAGCCTCCATGAAAACCCCAATACAAATTCAAGAAAACTCAAGAACTAGTTGTGGATTTCAAGACCCTATTCCAAGGTTCAAATCTTTCTCAACTCAATTTCAAGAAATTCAAGATCTATGGTATTTGGGTTTCATTCATGTGTACCTTTCACAAATGAAGCTCGATCTTCCATTTCTATGAAAATTACATGTTTTCTAGTTTGGTTGATAATGGGTATTATTCATTAAAGATTATGAAAATATACCATATTGGAAGTTTAAGAAAGTTTGGTTGAAAATACATGATTACTCATTTTTAAGTCTATACCATGATATGATTTACCTATTACGATTATGCATGTTTTAAACTTTAGAAACATGATCTCTCTTGTGATTTGGTAAGGGTTTTCAATGTATTTTGCAAGATGGTAATACCAAGTATTGGTGGCTATTTTACTTCAAGATTTCTTGCATGATTGCACTCTTTCATTGTATGATTTTACACTAGCATTATACACCCGCCAAGAGTTTGATAAAATGTCTGGATTATGTACATTGAGTTGTTGAAGGTCTCGACCATGGTATATTAGTTGAATGAGTTTATGATGATGAAAGTATGGTATTTATTGATTTCATGGAAAGTATATATAGTGATGGAAGCTAACCAAATTGAGAGGTTGATACCTCATTAACCGAATTGAAGGATTGGTACCTCATTAATTGAATTGAGGAGTTTGTACTCCAATCACCTAGATAGGGGGTGGTACGTTCGATAACCAAGTTGAGGGCTTGGTACCTCAAGCACCTAGGATGGGAGGTGATAAACCCATTAGCCAAATGATGGTCTCTTTTTATGCACGTAATATGTTCTATATAAACATGTTTTACTTCAAGTATCATCCATGCATATCATATTATTAGAATGCTATTAATTGCTTAGGATTATATATTTTTCCCATGATGCCTATCTCTTATTCCATTGCATCCTGCATACTTAGTACATTCAAACGTACTAGCATATATTCTATACCAACATGATGTTACTAGGTATGAACTTGAGTTCCATTTGGTCCTCACCCTCCTCCACGTGGCTAGTAAGAATTCTCTCAAGCTAGTTGGTGAGCCCTCCATTCGGGGAACAATGTCTATATTCTTGTGCTATATATAAAGACTCTTTTTCTTGATGGTATGCTTTGGCTATGAGGGTAAGCCCAATTGCTTGTCTTAGCCCCTACTAAGTTCTATGTTTAGAGGTGTTGTTGCACAAGATATTCATTGACACTATAAGCTTTGACTTTTTTGACTCTATGATGTTTTATGCTATCAAAGATGTACCTTAGCCCCTATTATCCCTATTTACGATCTTTTATTGATATTTTATTGCTTTTATGACCAAGAATATGTAATGATATGTTAAGAGGTTTGCATGGGTTCCCTTCAGGATCCCCATGCACTGTGTTACGTCTAGGGCCT
>JAOTQJ010173798.1:0-24631 GCA_025642045.1 Solanum sejunctum | reverse complement strand
TAAAGGAATTGGATTTAGTATGTGTTCACGTGCCCCTCTATCGGGCACTGGTCACGACCCCAGGGTGGGGTGTGACACACTCGAGTTGAAGTAAGGCTTACTCTTATACTCTTTTCTCTAAACCATAAGTTGTAGAATGATCCCAGAGCTAGATAGATGTAGAAATTCAAAAGACACAGTGGTTGATTAAGTCATGTAGTTAAGAATTATATAGAGATAGGATAAGTAATGGAGTGATAGATTAAGTCCATTTGGTTCAAGAGTAGTAAGTATCAGTTATCTTTCATGTTAGAAGGTAGACGAGGATGTGTTAGTTAGTATGAGGTAGAGTACATTTGAACTAGAAAGGAATTATGTTGCTCTGTCATTATTTACTAAAGAACAAGTATAGGTCTTGAATAGAAGGATAGAGTAGCCATGAGTTGATACATCTAAGCTAGGCTTATAATTTTAAATGGAAAGTCCTACGATATTCAATGAGTTATTGGCAAAAGATAGACAATGATATATAGTGAATGGGTAACCTAGATTTTGGAAGGCAATATAATGAGAAGCTATATAGCTAGGGAGACTAAGAGATAATAATGGATTATGTAAGGTCTTAGTGGGTGAATATTTTTGAGTTTCATTTAAAAGCCATAAGTTGGCATAGTATGTGAGAAATTATATCTGTATATGTGTTTTAGTACTAGACATTAAGATTGACCTTGAGTTAAGTGTCATGAAAATAGGGATGAAAGCATGAAGGTGATAATGATAGGTTGATATTTGATCTAATAGGTTTGACGCGGAGTAAGCGAGTAATTAAGAAGTTATCTTATGGTAAATATGAGAGGTACAAGTGTGGTACTATGATTCTTAGATGAGAAACATGAATTATGCCTAAGTCATTAAGTATGGAGAGGTTTAAAAAGGTGTATCAAAAAGAGTATATATAGTTAATATTTTGATCAAGTTATGATTTTATAGGTGTGCCTAGATGGTATATTTAAGTTGCCAGTGTGAAGTAAGCTAGTGTAAGCATTCTTCATTATCCTTAAGAGTTTGAATAAAGATATCATAAATAGAAAATCTATTAAATATAGTTCAAGTACCTTCTAGTTAGGTAGATAGGCGAACTTAAAGAAGCGGTGATAGTATGCAAGGATGGAGAAGACAGGTTACTAAGAGTTAAAAAGAGTGGCCTTACAAGCCAATGTATGTAGAGACTATAGAAAGACTTTTATATAATAAGGATGAGGTTAAGATAAGCACCTTAGAAAGAAGTCCTACAAGGAGTCCTAGTACATATAGTAGAAAAGTTCGGTCGACATGAGATTAGCAACTCAGTAATTATTAGAATGAAATAAATATGAATTTGTTTAAGGAATGTGGAATAGGTTAATAGTCTTAGAGTGTTAGCCTCAGGCCTAAGGGGGATATGATATGATAAGAAGCCAAGTCAAGTGATAAGAATCAGAAGTGGGGCATTCATAAGAAGTTTTAGTGGTCTATCAATCCACTCCTACTCTAGCATCTGCCTATATCTCAAAATCAACCTAGTTTCCTAGTATTGAACAAGCTCCCTATGGTATTGTATTCTATTCATTCCAATATCTCTCGAATCCAGAATAAATAATAAATTTACTCCCTAGTTGGTCAGATGCTGAAGTATAGATATAAATAACATAAGAATAATTAAAAAAACCATTCGTAGATGTCAAAAGTTAAGAACTACACATAGTCTATGGCTACAACCCCAGAATATGGAGACTTAGCCAATCATGGACGTGGAATACATCATGAATGAAGTGAAAAACATCAAAAAACTAAAATATAAAGATTAGACTAACCAAATTCTTGGTGGAAACGAGTTCTCTGTCGCCTCTACAATAGTTGTTGTGTGAAAACCAAGATAAAAAACTAAAGTCTAAGATAGATAAAGAATAAAGATCCCATAATTCGACTTTTCTGCATTGGGTCCTCAGGTCCGTGATGCGGACCCCTTGTTTTTCTGTGTTTTTGCTTAAATTGCTGACTAAACAATTATGCTTACTTTTGCATAGGTCCGCGACTGCACCTTCTTGAGTTTTGCACCTTTTTGGTATTTTTCAGCTCACGCAACCTTGCTCTCAGGTTTACCACGTGGATTTTTGGTCTTTTAGTTGTTTTTACTGAATTTCGTCCTTCAGGCTGTGCTCTTTCATCAAGTCCGGGTTTAACCCCAAATTTCCAATCAAAGAAAAAAATCCTACATAACAACACAACCAACAGGCGTACTTGGCCCTATGTTAGCAAAATAAGCGAAAAGGACACTCAGACACCTAGACTCTATTAATTTGTCCTCCAAATTTACTCTATTTTATGGCAGTATTGGCTAATTAGGCATATAAATATGCCTAAGATCACCACCCCAGACTTAGAATTTTGTCCGTCCTTGGGCAAACCACTACACATGCATGAGACTTCCTACAGTAGTATGTACAACAAACATCAAGCGATCGAAATCTATGAACCACAGTGAACAACTTTTAGTGCCCTAGGCGGTAACTAATTGCTGCAAGCACTATGTATACATGCGACTCATGCAGAATCTTTTAACAATCATCTAATTCCCGACCCTAAATGATTATGTTCCCTCATTAGGATGAATTACCCATGCACACCACTATGAATCTGGTCAGTAGATAAAAAATGGGTATATAAACAACTCTCACTCTCCAAAAAGATGTCTCAAATTGCTTCAAGATTTCATAAGCTTGCTCTTAATGTAAATGGAGACCTAGTTGGAATTTTCCTTAGAGGATCATGTAGGTCTTTATTTGGCTGTAATGTAGGCTGCAGGTAGGTGGGATACCTTTATAGATATGGCTGACACGATTAAATTCCTACGTGCTTATAGGATACACTTCATTTCTTCTCATGCCCCCTTGACTCACAACCCTTCATTACCCTTCTTGAATTAAAGCTATGAGTACTCCTATATTTTTAATCTGACCACAAAATAAATCCTTTATAAACATGTGGACACCCTAAATAAATAATGACTAAGCAAAGGGAAAGAAAATAATTTTTCTTCGTTCCAGTGTGCATCAGAGATGGATTTGCGATACGGAGGCATAGCAAACCATCACTTGATAATTGGGAAATTTTGGGCCCAAAATAGTGTGCATCCGCGATTGCTCCACGATACGGAGGCAATGCGGACCCATACTATTTTGGTCAACACTGTTCTAACTAAAGTTATTTATTTTCTCTTCTATTTTTTTTGACACTCTACTATTATTTTTCTCGGGTGTCCACGCAAGTTCCCTCTTTTCTTATTCACCGTGCTCAAGCGCTAGGGAATAAGGATAAAAAATGGATACTTCATCAAGAGAAAGGGATTGACTTTAATTGTGGTTAGTCAAAGAATAGGCTAAGGCTCAAAAAGGGCTAACTAAGGTTATATTCATCTATCAAAGAAATGCTTGGATCCTCTCCTTTAGTTCCAATTCCTCCCAAGTCTACTCTATATACCGGGTAAGTTCTCGAACCTATAACAATCGAGACTCACAATTAGCTCACTCACTCTTGGCACATTTTTATCACAAGTCTAGCACTAGAGTTCCTATTATTGTATTCATATGAATTCATTTAATTAAGCATGCATAAAATAGTGATTCAAAAGGTTCAAGAAACCACCCTTTACTATGTTCAAAGGTTCGCGCTCGATGCTCGTTAGCATACTACCACACTCTATATGAACTCGATTTGATGATTTCTCTTAGGACGGTCGTTATCCATCTATCATAGGGTCCCCATCACTCAACTGTGACTAATAAAGATAATACCAATAGATAGAAAACTACCAACTACTAAGTGCATTCACAACATATTAACACAAGAGCATCTATGCATCAAAGTAGTAGAAAACCATTATTTACAGGCCCAACAAAAACAAGAGATGTTCAACCCTACATTAAGATGATATCCAGAGACAAACATAAAGCATAAATAAAACAATCTTAATACATGCCACTAATAGAATAATATCAGCAATATCATATAATAAAGGATTACCACCCCGCACTTGAACTTAGCACGGACCCTAGTGCTAACCATACATAACCTGCAAGGTGGAACTATGGTGCTCAAGTATCACCAGGGCCTGGTAGTATGGGTTCACCCCCTATATAAATTGGAGGCTTATTAGCTATGTCATCTTTCTCAGCCTCTTTATCATCCTCATCTTCGTGCTCCTCCCCTGGGGCCATAAGAATATTATCCTCTACTGGCTCAACGAACCGGGGTCCAATGCGAAGCATGACTTTGGCATGGTCGTTGAGAGGATATTCCACCTCAACCTGCTATAAATCTTCTCTCGTGGAATGCCAGCCACTAGTCCCATGTCTGAGCGGCTCTAGGCCATACATGCAGCCCATAATTAACTCACCTTGGTAGGCCGTCTTTGTTGTGGTCAAAACTGGGACCAAGGTCGCGTCATGCCCCTTAATATTGGTGACAACATAGGGGGGAGCCTGAATGGCTGGGTCTCCTTAGGGACACCTATAATGTAACACAAAGTAGTCATGAGGCCCTAAAAGCATACGTACGACCCTTATGGGTCTTAGCCTTCCTTATTGTCAGCCAGAAGATCACTCTATAGTTTAGCTGCATGCCCACCATGATCTCATACATGAGGAACACTCTATCTCTCGTGACATTGGTAAAGTGTTGCCCAGGAAGGAAATAATGCATGATGATCTTCAACATGACTCTACCCTTTTTGACATATGATCAAAAGGAAAGGAGAGGTGATAGCCCCGCTAAGCTTGTCTGACCCATTTAGCTGTGGACATCCGCCCTAATATAGTGTGTCTGATGTTCTGATAGGGTGGGTGAAGGCATAACTCATTGAAAGATCCTGCTAGGACCTCTTCCGGGGTGACTAGGATGTCGTTGATAACTAGTAGTGAGAACTTAACCTCCAATCCTCAAACAATCACCGATTGGGACCGTAACTCTTCACTCAAGTTGGCATAGAATTCCCTAACCAGGCTTTCATGGCATAGGAGGTCAGAACAAAAACCCCAAACTTAATTGATTGCATTTGTTCAGAATTTGAGGGTACTAGTCTAGAAGCAACTCTACATTGATAGGGATATCAAGGCAGTACTTTGTCTCATCATGCGATTGATACCACCACCTTCCCTCTCGGTTCATAACCTTAGCCCCGTATTGAGGCTGTTGACTCCTCCTAGTGTCCCTGGGCATGTCTGGAACATTTTGTGCCCATTTCCTTGTGGTGGTAGCCTTTTGCCTGCTTGACTGACCGCCTCGCCATGCACTTGAAGACATATTACCTGCAAAACAAAAGTGCAAAGTTAATATCTACTTCAAAATGCATGACCCCACACTTAAACTCATGCTCGTATGGCGAGGGTACTCAGACTTCCCCACAACCTCCGAGCTACATCATTTCACGATTCCATGCCCCTTCTCTTATATTCAACAGTTTCAAGCAGCCCTGCATATTTATCTCAATGTCTAACATATTCACCCAACAACCAAAAGGCATTAACCCCACAATCAAACACAAGGATTCAACCCCGCACTTGCAACTTTTACATGAATACACAAATCGATTGCAAACCCAACAAAAAGTGTGTAGAAGAACCCCTATCAATCCCTTTCAGACAATTACAAGGATAACCCATTATTACAAAGTTCGACTCCAACCCCATACTTGAAGATTTGACACAAGCCAACATAGAAACAACCATGTGAAAACAAGGCATGGAGAAGAACACATAACCCCCTAAATTTTCCCTAATTTAGGGCACAAATTTAACCTAGGGTACTCATCCATATAGTTCACACACAAAGTGCACATCTAAGCACCAACCATCCACCCATAGTTCATCCCCACTAGCAAGATTACACATAAAGCACGAATCCACTTCGATTTTACCCCTAGAGAATGAAGAAATTCCACATAGTATGTTGAAAAGAAGCAAATATTGCAACCAAGAGTACATACCTGATAAGGAGCGTGAAATTCATGGAACAGTAAATGACCCACGTGAGGCGTGATGTGATAGAGTTCAAAAGTATGGGGAACGAGGGAAGAAGAGGAAGAGAAAGTTGGAGGAAAAGGGGAATGGAGTCAGGTTATGTGAAGAATAAGGAAGAAATAGAACTAAGAAAAACAGTTTAGGGCAATTAAAAGGGTGGGGGCCATATCTGCATTCGGTAGTTTTAATACACCATCCGTGTTCACTCCATAACGCAAAGTGAACGTGGATTAAAACTTAGGAATTTTTTTTTTGCGAGTGCAAAAAAGTTAGGCTTTTGCATTCGTACCGCGGTGTGGAGAGAATGCAAAGTCATACTTAGGAAATTTGCTTACCTATTCGTAGATACAATGAGGGTTCGCGTTTGCTCCGTCACGTGGAGGCGATGCGAACCTACACTTATTAAAATTTTCACCTGGATGCAAAAATAGTGGGCATCCTCAAT
The DNA here is from genome assembly GCA_025642045.1 of Solanum sejunctum. NCBI lineage: Eukaryota > Viridiplantae > Streptophyta > Magnoliopsida > Solanales > Solanaceae > Solanum > Solanum sejunctum. The sequence goes on along the minus strand of JAOTQJ010173798.1, from coordinate 18,151 downwards.
GGGTCTGTGTTATGGAGCCATCACGTATGCTCATTGTTTTGTGCTTTAATTAAAGTTTAATTTCCCCAAAAAATACTCTGAACACCTAGACATAGTTTAAAATACTCAAAACACTATATTAGAATAAGAAAAACAAAAGAATTTCCAATGGATTATAGGGAATTGAGGATGGAAAAATTTGCACAAAATATTACACGGGGTCCATGATGCGGAGGTATCGCGGACTTGTACTTGTGCAAATTTTTCACACTTTTTGTATGGGACCTGATTTTCTAAATTTGTTTTTATAAAACAAAGGAAAATAACACAACTATGTTACCTCACCATGGGTTGCCTCCCATGCAACACCTAATTTAACATCACGACATGACGCATTCTATGCTCAATCATCTTTGGCCAACCCAATGGCCTCCACTGTTTGGTTCGTGGTCAAGTCCTTTAGCTCCACTACACCATAGGGTGTGGTCACTATCACCACATATGGTCCACTCCATATGGACCTCAGTTTACCTGGAAATAATTTCAAATGTGAGTTAAATAGCAATACTTATTAGCTACTTAAAGCTCCTATTGACTATGTGCTGGTTGTGCCACTTCTTTGTTTGCTCCTTGCAGAGCTTAACATTCTCGTAAGATTGGAGACGAAGTTCATCCAACTTCTCTAATTGCTCAAGTCTCTTCCTTCCTGAGAGCTCAAGTTCAAGATTTAGCTTTTCAATTGCCCAATACGCCTGTTGCTCGAGCTCCATAGGCAAATGACAGGCTTTACCATACAGTAGCCTGTAGGGAGAGGTTCTGATTGGGGACTTGAATGCAGTCTGATAGGCCTATAATGCTTCATCCAACTCTTTTTCCAATCTTCTCAGATGGCATTCATGATCTTTTACCATATCTGCTTTACCTCCAGGTTAGATACCTCAACCTGTCTGCTTATTTACAAGTGGTATGCTATGGCCACCTTGTGTCGTATCCCATATTTATCTATCAAGTTCTTTAAGGTTTGATTTAGAAAATGGGCACCACTATCACTAATAATAGTCCTTGGAGCCCCAAACCATGTGAAGATATTCTTTTGGAGTAACTTGCTTACCACCTTACCATCATTGGTTGGAAGGGTTGCTGCTTCTACCCATTTGGAGACATAATCCAGAGCTACCAAGATATAATGGGAACCGAATGCCCCAAACATAAAAAATCTCCACTTCCAAAATATTATTTAGGGGTATCTCATGCCTTCGGGTTATAGCACCTCTCTTATGGCATGCATCACAGGCCCTAGAGAATTGGATAGCATCTTTAAACAAGGTAAGCCAAAAGAAACTAGATTGTAGTACCTTATGCATTGTTCAGTCACCCCCATAACGGCCCCTATACAGAGAGGCATGATATCTCTCCAGAATCTGCTTCATCTCTACCTCTGGAGCACACCTCCTTACCATGCGGTCAACCCCTTATTTGAATAGGTATGGCTTATCCCAAATTTAAGCCTATGCATCGTGGACCAACCTCTTTTTCTGCTAGTATGTTGCATCAGGTGGTAACACACCACTTACCATGTAATTTACAATATACGCGTACCATGGTAATTGTTCCACCTCAACGACTAATAATTGCTCGTCAGGAAACTCTTCTTCGATTTGTAATTACTCACCTATGTTAGCATCAATCTCCAGACTATATAGATGATCCGCAACCTAGTTCTTGCTCCCCTTATGGTCCTTGATTTGGATATTAAACTCTTGGAGCAAAAGGATCCATTTGATCAGGCGCGGCATGGCATCCTTTTTATTAAACAAATACTTTACTGCCGCATGGTCTGTGAACACCACCACTTGGGTCCCCACTAAATAGGCTCTGAACTTATCAAACGTATACACCAGTGTTAATATTTCCTTCTCAATGATCGTATAGTTGTTTGTTACATCTAAGGTCTTGCTGGCATAGTATATAGAGCAAAAAATCTTGTCTTTGCGCTGCCCTAGTACCACTCCCAGTATTGTGTCACTGGCATCACATATTAGCTCGAATGGGAGACCTCAGTCAGGTGCTACCTGTAACACCCCATATCTTACAATACTTATACTATGCAAATAAAATATAATATGATTTGGTCAAATTAGCGCCATTTTTAAAAGTGCTTGAATCTCAAAGTAGAGGGCGATATGTATGTCTAACGCTGAAGAGGGTCGAGTGTAAATAAGTTTTAAGTCAAATTAAGGAAATTACTACCTTAAAAGAGGTGAATAAGTGAGGTGCTTGTAGGACCTAGGAAGCTAGTAGGTGAGTCACCTAGTTGTTTAGCTTAAATTTGCTAGCTAAATGGAGACGAGGCCCGACGCAGAATTTGTCTAAGTTCGATAGTGAATAAAGTCCATGTTAAGAGTGTAACTTTAGACCATGTTTTACCACCATAAATGGACAATACTTACAGGACAAGATGAATAATAAAAGGGACCAAGTACATCACAACCCACTTGACTAATTGGGCCCAAACTAGGTGAAGAGGAATTAGGAAAATGGGTAGCTAAGGCCCATCAACTTTGAGACCCATTTAGGGCCAAGCATTAGGACCAAGCTGCTACCTCACCAACTTATTAAAATGTGGTAATATATGGTCAAAAACGCAAGAGAAAGTCGGCCAAAGAGAGCCTTTAAAAGGGCTCAAAAACAGCCCCTTAAATTATTTCACTTTGGAACAAATTTTCAGCTTTCAAAAAACTCTTCTTTTTCTCTTTACTTCACTTTACAAGGTAGCCAATACAACCCTCTAGGATTCTTGAAGGAAACTTGAATCTTGATGGCTAATATAAGTGAAAATATCCATGTATTTGTTATACTTATCCCATGACAAACAAGAAATATATGCTAGTTATACTTGTACTGGAAATTTGGATAGCATGTGTCCTAAGGATTGTTGTGAATTTTTCTTGTTATTCAAGAGGATTTTCTCTTCTTGGTTGGCTGAATTATGAAGCAAGACTCATGTTTTTAATAAGTTATGGTTTTTTAGTGATGTAACTAAGTTGCTTCACTACTTTTACAGTCCGCACAAATGAGTTCTTATAGGATATCACAATTGTGTTCTTTGTAAGAACTTGTGGGCTGATAGATGGAAGGCTATTGCATCACATCCTTCATGTATACTTTAGTACTGTTATAAGACTCTTTTAAAGTTGTTTTTATGTATAGATGTGTAGAGGATAGTTTGGGTAAAGTTTAAACTAATTCGGAATTGTCGACGTCAAAATGTAACAAAGGGGTGTAAGGTTATGCCGCCTATTTGTATGTTGCATAGAATTGTTATGTGTTGTGCTTTGTAGGATGTTGTAAGACTGTTATGGCACAAAATAGGCTGCACATGATATGTATATGAGAATGTGTATTAGAAAATACAATTAGGGCGAAAACGTTGAAAAAATACGCTCGGGTTTACAGTTATACGTTTGCTGCCCATATGTTATTTTTTTATTAGATTGGGCTGCCAAGATGTATCTATTAGCTGCTAATGCTAGTTTAATTACCTACTATATTGTAGATAAATATTTGGAGGAAGGGAAGGTTATCTCAACATAATAGCAAGGTCGTATAGCGAGGTATGTAAGGCTATTTGATTTCATATTATTTGGCATGCAACATAGATCCCTTCTTGGCACATAAAGGAACTTACCAACTATGACAAAACTATTAACCATGTCTCCACTCTTTTATATGATCATATGATCCCATACATAGTCACCTTCAAATCTGCATATATACGTGGATACCAAGTTAATGGGTTCTTGTTGCTAATTAAAGTTCACGAGTTATTTCATATCATACACATTTCATTATTTGGGTAACGTACTTTTTTCATTGTCAGCTTGTCTTATATGATTATCTACATGTCACATGCTACATTTATAGTCCTGTAGCTCCAATATTGTGATCACCAAAAGAATCATCTTAAAGGTAATTAAAAAATAAAGTAAATTATTGCTTGTTGATGGGTGGTAACCCAAAGGGTGGAAGAATCACCTAGCCAGGGTCAATCCTATCACGAGGGGTAGCCCAAGGGATTAAAGGAAAAGCCTAGCCAGGGCCGATCCTAATATAGATTTACCATTAATTAGCTAGTTATTTGTATACATGTTGTCCACAGATTATACAGTAAAGGTAAAGTAATAAAAAGAACATAAAGTACATGATCCCACAGTATAACCAAAGGTGGTCTCTTATCCTACACTAGTGCATAGTTCTATTTGAGTTGTTGCTTCATATACAGTATTTCCTGCCTTACACATTCAGTACATTATCTTATACTGACATCCTTTGTAGGGGACCTGCATTTCATGCTGCTAGTAGATTTCCCGAGTAGGAGTACAGGATATCCAACTGTTGTAACCAAGCTCCAGGTTACTTCGAAGCTCTGTGTGTCTAGAGCTTATATTTTTATATTGTATAGTTAGACAAGGCGGGGACTATCCTAACCCTTATCTGATACTCTTTCTTATCTAAAGGCTTTGTAAACTATGTAAATTGAAGTGTGATCATATCTCGTACTTTAGACACTGTGGCCCCAACGGCCTAGCCATATATATTTCCTTTTGGATTGTTATCACTGTTTATTTTCTCAAAGGTATGTCAAATGTAGAAATCTCTTATAATATATATAGAAAGCACATAGATACAGGTTGGTTCTCCCGAGTCTCATTGGCAATGGGTGCCAGTTTGCCCTAGCGGGACTTTGGGCGTGACACTAACAAGATCGGTGCCTCGACTAACTTCTTTTTTAGCATCTCGAATGCCTGCAAACAAGAGTCATCAAAGTGAAATGGTACCTCTTTCTCCAACAGGGTACACAGCGGCTTCGCGATCTTTGAGAAGTCTTTGATAAACCTGTGGTAGAAACCCACATATCGCAAAAAACTCCAAACTCCTTTGATAGAAACTGGTGGCGGTAGCTTATCGATCACCTCTATCTTCGCTCTATCTACCTCCAACCCCTTTTTGGACACTCTAGATCCTAAGACTATCCCCTCTTTAATTAGGAAGTGACATTTCTCCCAGTTGAGAATAAGGTTACTCTCTTTGTATCTCGCTAGTACTCTGTCCAAATTTTGTAAGCAGCTCTCAAATGAATCACCAAAACAGAAAAGTCATCCTTGAATACCTCCACAAATTTCTTTACCATGTCATGAAAGACAACTATCATGCACCTTTGGAATATAGCTGATGCATTGCACAACCCAAAGGGCATGCATTTGAAGGCATACATCCCATATGGGCATGAAAAATTTGTCTTTTCCTAGTTTTCTAGTGCAATAGTGATTTGGTTATATCCTGAATACCCATCGAGGAAGCAATAGTACTCTTGTTTAGCCAATCTGTCTAGCACCTGATCAGTGAAGGGCACAGGGTGATGGTCTTTCTTGGAGGCCTCATTCAATTTTCTGTAGTCCATGCAAATTCGCCACCCTATCACCATTCTAGTTGGAATCAACTCGTTCTTCCCATTGGTGACCATCATCATCCAGCCCTTCTTGGGGATATATTGTAAAGGGCTTACCCATTTACTGTCTGATATGGGGAAGATGCTCCCTGCATATAGCCACTTAATAAGCTCCTTATTTACTGCCTCCTTCATAATTGGGTTTAATATCCTCTACAGTTGGGCCACTGGCTTGTGACCCTCTTCAATGAACATTCTATGCATGCATAGCGCTGGGCTGATGCTATGAATGTCAGACATCTGCCACCCTATTGCTCTATTTCATTTCTTCAGAACTGCAATAACTGCTTCTACCTGGGATGTAGTCAATGAAGTAAACAAGATTACAAGTAATGTTATTATTTTCGCCAAGAAACTAGTACCTGAGATGGGAGGGTAGCTGGTTCAACTCCTGCTGAGGAGGTTCTTCTACCAAGGGTTTGGGAGGTGGTCCCAGCACCCTGTTCAACAGTTCATTCATCTTTTTCAACATACTCACATTGTGAGTATTCAACACATTTTCAATTTCTCGAGCCTCAGTATAGTCCACTAGCCCTTGATTCAGAAACACCCTAGCTACTGGATCTTCAATCTTGACCTGGCTGCAGCAACTATATTGTCTATGACTGTGATAGAGTCCAGATCCTTATATACCGCTAGTAGCTTTATTTCTTTGTAGACATCAAAAACTTCTACCTTATTATGGGCTCGTATAGTGAGCCTCCCTACAGCGACAATGATCAATGCCCCTCCTGTTGCCAGGAATGGGCAGCCGAGTATAAATGGTACCTCAAGGTTTGGCTTAAAATCTAGGATGACAAAGTCCATGGGACAGATGAGAGACCCTACTTAGACTTAGACATTTCCATCACTCCATTCGGCCTTGCCACTGACCGATCTGCCAGTGGTAAAATAATAGTTATGTGCTTTGGCTTTCCAAGCTCCATTTTTAAGAATAGCGAAGAGGGCATGAGGTTTAAGCTATCCCCGAGATCATACAAGCCCCTAGTATTTAAATATCTCCCAATAGTTACTTGCACAGTGAAGCTTCCCGGGTCTTTCAGTTTGGCTGACAAGTGTGATTTGTTGAGAATCTTGGAGTTGCAAGCCTTTTTCAGTGCTACAGTCTCATACCACTTTGTCTTGTTAGCAACAATGTCCTTAAAATATTTAGCATATTTTGGGATCCCCTACAAAATCTCAATCAAAGGTAAATTAACCTATACCTATTTTAGTAGCCTGATGAATTTTTGAAAATATTCATCCTCCTTCTTCTTCTTGAGCTTTTGTGGGAATGGAGGAGGACTTTTTGGTAATGGTGTGGCCTCGTCAATAGTTGCACTGGGATTGCCAGTCTCAGTGTCCTGTGTAGCATTTTGTCCCTCCACGTTCTTTTTCTTGGGGATCAGTTCTATTAAAGGCCTTCGACTCCTTGTACTAAATGCGTTCACTTGTTTTTGATTGGGATCAGCGTTGACTGGCAAGCCCCCTTGAGGCCTAGAATTTATTAAAGTGGCCAACTGTCCTAAATACTTTTCTAAGTTCTACAGATCCTATTTGTTCCTCCGAATTTCCTCTTCTTAAATATTATGATTGGCTAAGATCTGCCTCAACACCTCACTATCAGTCATGGTGTTTAGATTAGCTTGTCTAGCAGGCTATTCGGCTGGCTGATTATGATATGCATTTCTACCCTATAGTCTTTGTTGCGGTTGCCCAAGATTATTTTGATTGCCACCCTATGAGAAATTTGGATGGCTTCTCCAATTTAGGTTATAAGTCCTAAATCCTTGATATCCTTCTCTGTTAGCATTAGCCACAAAGTTCACTGTCTCAGGATTAGATCCATATGATTTTGCCGTTTGATCTCCTTCCTCACATACATTATACCAACTTGGTTGTTGCTATTGTACCATATTAACGGGGGCCTGCTGCTGACCTGCTACCAATGGAACTTATTATTTTGGACCCTATGCCAAGTTATTGAAGTTCGTGGCCATCATGTTCTGCTGACATTTGGGCTTGTAGGCTGGTTATTGCATCAATCTCCAAGACCCCAGCTTGCTTCTGCACTAGTGGTCTGCTGGATCCTCCATTCCATTCCAAGTTACCTTGAGCAATTCTGTTTAGAAGAGCATATAATTCATCATACATCTTCTCCAACGCTTGACCCCCTATAGCTGAATCAAGAAAAATCTTGGTATTGGGTTCCAACTCTTCAATGAAGGTGTGGACCAATACCTCGTTAGCTTAGCAATGGTGTGGGCAATTAAGCAATAGAGTTTTGAACCTCTCCAATGCCTGATATAGATTATCCCCAACCCTATGCTTGAACCTCAGGATCTCACTTCTTAACTTAGTTGTCTTACCTAATGAGAAGAATCTGGTGAGAAACTTTCGGCCCAAATCATCCCAAGACGCTATAGAGTTTGGTGGCTCAATTTGTAACTACCTCCAGGCTTCCCCCAACAATGAAAAGGTGAACAATTTCATCCTCACGTAGTCATGATTCACTCCTATGGGAATGAAAGTATTAGCAATCTCAAGAAAATTTTGAAGATGGACCTGCGGATCTTCATGAGGAAGCCCAGTGAACTGCCTAGTAGAGTGTAGTAACTAAACTATGTTCTATTTGAGCTCCCACCAGCCACCAGGCTCAGGCTTGACAAAACAGCTAGTGACATTTGTAGTTCTCATGATTGCTATGTCCTTTACTGGCCTTGGTGCTGGTGGTGTATCAACAGCTGATGCTACTGGTGCGGGTGGGTTGTTGTTTGTTATGTTCTATGCAGTAGGATCAACCTCCACCTTATTATCCTCTTGATCCTCTACCTCAATTGATTCAATTGGCGGTGTTTAAACAAAACTCCTGCTCTCCTCTTTGATTGACAAAAATAAGAGTCTTGATCTTCCAGCTTAGAGCTCGCTTTGCTGCACAAAAACACTACTAAGATCAAATGTAGTGATCACCACAAAACAAGATAACTTCAATGATCAACCAATTCATTTCAAATCCTTGGCAACGGCGCCAAAAACTTGTTCCTCCATTAGCACACTGAAGTGTACGTGGTTTCACAAGTAATATAGTGGCCCTAATTAAAGAGTCGGGTTGTCGAACCCAAGGGATTTAAATGTGTCTAGTAGCTTTTCTCTATTATCACGTTCGTGGTGTTTTAGTAGAAAGAGTTTTAGTTGTAGGAAAAATAAAATGTAAAACAAATAACTTTCTAGTAAACTATAACAACTTTCACACAAGATATCAGTTAGAGATGTAATTCAAGGGTTGTAACCTCTATCTGGTTGTAACAATATCTACCTATGTCTGATTTCCTGATTATTGATTCACGGGGTTTAATTTACCTGAACAGGGATATAAGCCCCTGCTAGGCTACCATTATTGACTAACTAACTACATTATTGAGTGGGGATAGACAGAACAATAAGAATGCATTAAAGCTATCTTCCCGTATATGAACCAAGCAAGGTGTAACGGTAGTTATCACAGGTCTCCCTTACACGAATCAACCTAGTTTCCTAGTATTGAATAAGATCCCTATGCTATTGTGTTCTGTTCATGACAACATCTCTCAAATCAAGAATGAACAACAAATTTACTCCCTAGTTAGGCAGATTCTGAAGTATAGATATAAATAACATCGAAATAATTGAAACAATCTATTTATAGATGTCAAAATTTAAGAACTACACATAGTCTATGGCTACAACCCCATAATATGGAGATTTAGCCACTCATGGACGTGTAATACATCATGAATGAAGTGGAAAACATCAAAAACCAAAATCTAAAGATTAGACTAACCAAATTCTTGGTGGAAAAGAGTTCTCTGTCGCCTCTAAAGTAGTTCTTGCATGAAAACCAAGATAAAAACCTAAAGTCTAAGATAGAGAAATAATAAAGATCCTGTAATTCGACTTTTCTACATTGGGTCCTCAGGTCCGTGATGCGGATCTCTTGTTTTTCTATATTTTCTCTTAAATTTCTGACTGGATAATTATTCTCACTTTTGTAAAGGTCTGCGACATGGACCTTGCACCTTCAAGAGTTTCGTGCCTTTTTTGTATTTTTCAGCTCCTGCAACCTTGCTCCCAAGTTTTCCACATGAATTTTTGGTCTTTTGGCTGCTTCTATTGAATTTTATCCTCTGAGTTCCAGGTTGTACTCTTCCATCAAGTCTGCTTTAACCCCAAATTTCCAATCAAAGAAAAAAAATCCGGCAACAACATAACCAATAGGAGTACTCGGCCCTATGTTAGCAAATTAAGCAAAAACGACACTCAGGCACCTAACACTATCAATTTGTCCCCCGAATTCACTCTATTTATGGGTATCATTGGCTAATTAGGCATATAATATGCCTAAGATTAGGTTCCCGAAGTAGAGGACTCACTAACTAGCTTGAATAGCACCGAACTACCCACATGGAAGAGGATGCTTAACTTGGGCGCCGATTCTTATATGGTAACATAATGTAGGCCTAGAGTATGCATTAGTATGTTTGAATGTAATAAGTATATAGGATGAAATGCAATAATAGATAGATATCATAATCAAACTACATAATATTAAGCAATAGGCATAATAAACAATATGACATGTATGATTAATGCTTAAGTAACTCATGCTCATATAGGTTATCATGTGTGTAGAAGAGACCAAGCTAGTTGTTCAAGGTATAAACCCCTTAGTGGTTATATGGTATAAACCCCTCACATAGTTGATGGTAATCACACCTTACCAACATGGTGACGAAGTATAAACCCCCAATATGGTTACCCGGGCTCTTGTCCCCTCGGATCGGGTATGATCTAATGAAATACTTTATATAGACTATATCATATACATAAGCTTATTTCATCATCATAACATCATTCATATCATATCTCATACTTTGGGCCTTTAATTCTTCAAAAAACCACATCCGGACATTTTATAAAATACTTTGAGGGTGTGTAATGCTAGTATAAAACTATGAAATATAGGAATGAAATCATGCAAGAAAATCCATTGAAAAACCATCAATAAACACGTTGCAACACCCTGAGGACATATACATCAAAACCACTTCTCAAATCTTACAATAGATCAAGGATTTATAGCTCAAAACATACAAAACAGTAACAGCTTTACATAGCTTAACATAATATGCAGTGAATTTCATAATAATCAAGACTCATTTGTAAATCAACTGTAAATCATGCTATTTATATAAAAGGGCTTGGGTATCATGGGTGAAAGGAACCCATAAAAGAAACCCACATACCTTAACTTGAAGATGAACTTGACAAATATTGGAGAAGGAGAGTTGAAGCTTGAAGAACAACCTTGAAGATGAACTTTAGCTTGCGATGAGGGTTTGGGACTTGAATCTTGAGAGAAATATTAATCTAAGTGTTTGAGTAAGTATTGAGAAATGTTTAGGATGATAAAAGGGTGAAATAAGGCTATATAGTGGTACTTTCAAGTGTGGGAACCCTTAGGTACAAGACTTAAAAGTCTTGAACTGAAAAAATTAAAATGGGCACCAAAAATAATAGGGGTGAATCGCAGAAGTAAGGCGGATTTGTCGATGAAAATTGCATTTTTTGCACAAACAAGTTCTATGAAAATAGGCATAAATCCTTCATCTGCACTCGAAATGAGGTGAAACCAACTGTATTAGAAAGCTAATTCAAAGGGCTTTAAGTTGGTAGGTCATGGGCAACTTCTTTGTGTGCTAAGAGATTTGATCCTTAGAAGTTGACCCTCCTAAATCGAGTTTTTTGCGATTTTTAGATTTTAATCCGATTGCTGTAACATTCAGGTTAGACCCATCTCCCACTCAATTTGATGCTATGAACAAGATCATGAATTTGGATTTTCAAAATAATGAACAGATTTTTAGATATATGCAAATTACAATTCCGGGGACTTCCAAGGCACATTTTCGGGCACTTTTTGTGATCGTTACAATATCTCCCCTTTAGGAATATTCGTCCCAGAATGTAAATGAGACTTCCAAGACAAGAGTGATCATCAACAAATCAGCCCCAACAAGAATGCAACATTACATCAAAAATACTGTTTCCAAGATCTCAACTTAAATGAAAATTCATCATAAATTTGCCAACTTAAACATGAATGCATATGACTGACATGGGGCTGGAACACAGGACTTGAAATCACATGAATAACCTAGTCGCTATCTTAGGCTTAATTAGAGTGAACAAGGTATGAATATCGTCCCCATAAGACCACTTTGGCTTTTTTGGAGACACATTTGACTTGATGATCCTTTCAAGAGGGCTTTAATGAACACCACATCCTCATCAATCAACTTCTCCACTCATCCATCTAACACCTCCATAGGGACCTTCCTTTAAGCCAACTTGTCCTCCACAACACCCATAACTTCAAGGAGTGCTATAGCACTAGAGTCACCAACACATTCTATCCACCTAGAAGCGTGAAGAATCGGACGAACCATATCTACGTCCATAGGCAAATCCCCAAACTTATGAAACCTTACCAACCTCCCTCCACACTCTATAAGGACTCACAATCCTCAACTCAATTTTCAATCTTAAATATACCAAACCCACTTGGTACCATAACTGCCATCTCCCCCTTGGCAGACAACCTCCACTCTATCATTTTCTCACTCAAAACTTCCAACTCTAATAAGGCGAAAATCAAGGCCTTCCCTAAATTAGTCCACTTAACCCGAGAGGATTCGAAACTATCAAGAACACTATACTACCCTTATCAATTTCCTTCAACCTAATTCCCTATCTAACCGACTGATGGACTCTACTAGGCATCTCCTTACCACCATTATCTACACACACCAGGCTATCTAGAGCACTAACCACAACACTAGCATTACCGAAAAAACCAATGCACCCTCATACCATAATCCCTAAGGAGTTCTAACATCTTTCTTGTTATCCTCAACTCACACATATCATATTTAGCAACCAATCCCCCAAATGATTTACAAGCTCTAAATAAATCAATACCTCATCAATAGAAACCACCACAAACATACCAAGGTAGGATTTTAAGACCCTATTCATGAAACTCGTAAACCCAACTGACGCATAATCCAACCAAATAACTCCAATAATATTCAAAATGCTCACTCATAGTTCGAAAAGAACATGTAGGTATATCACCTACTCTCATCCTCACTTGGGGATAAAACCCGAACCAAAGATCAATATTAGAGTAGTGATTGTTCCATTATAGTTGACCAAATAGATCGACCATCCTTACCCATCATATTACAATGTTACGAGTTCTACAATCATTAAAAACATACTATACAAGTAGCCCAAGCTACCTCAAGACCCCCCAACACAACAAGCTAAGTTGTCATCCCACAAGAATACTTATAATATGCATGTACATACTTTCAAAGAGGCAATAGTCATTTTTCAAATTATTTCAATGTACAATTGGGCTTAAAACCCAAACACGATTCATAATAATTCATACTTAAGCTCAAATGCCAATATCATGATTTCATAGTCATAATACTCATGCATAGGAATAGCCTATTCATATACAAAATGGTGCAAGCACCTAAAATGCTTAAAAAGCCAAAATCAAAGACATATATGTGATTATGATATTATCATAACCAACCTTTCATCAAAATTATACCATAAAAACGAAAATGGGCTTACCAATATCATAATATTTTTCAAAATAATCTGTGTATATAAATGCACATGCCGTGAAAAATGAGGAAATGACATAGGTATTGAAGACTTCATTTAAAATCAACATTTATATTATGAAGTTGAAGTGAAAACATAATTAATTCCACATTTAAATCCATAGTGTAATTTCTCCTGCATAAATTATTCAAAAAGGGAACATGCATACTTACAATTTCATATACCCAAAGTACATCCAGATATAACAGCTAAAATCACATTAAAATTATTAAATAAACACTACCCATACATCAATAGAATTTTAGGAATCATAATATTCAAATCCCAAATTAAAATAAGTAAAATCCATGTAGGTTTTCTTGAAAATAATTTTGGGTATCCTTGATTGGAAGGAATCAAGGATCAACCAACATACACACGAATTCTACAAGCACTAAGGATTAACATAAGAAATAGCAACTCCTCGACCTATCAAATCACCCTACTTAAAACATCGATCAAAACATTAGCCTTACTTAGGGTCAACTAAGTCATAGGAGAAGCAATAGAAGAGAACCTATTCATAAACTCAGATAATCGCCTGCTAAACCCAAGAAGCTCCTAATATCCGATGAAGTCAAGGTCTATGCTAATATCTAATCACCTTTGTCTTACTAAGATCCACCAAAATACCATCACCGGACACTGCATATCCTAGGAAGGTAACCTCTTGCAACTAAACTCACATTCTTCCCATTTAGCATACAACTTCCTCCCCAAAAAATTGCAGTTCTACCCGCAAAGACTCTCATGCACTACCTCATTAAGGAAACGAACTGTCATATCATCACCAAAACCACCACAAACCTATTACAGTGAGGATTAAAGATCTTACTCATGAGACTTATAGGCATTCCCAGTGTACTAGTGAAACCAAAGGACACTACCCCAAAATTCAAAATATCGGAAAGGACATTCAAAGCCTCATCTACGACCACCAACAATTCTATAGACAAAACAACCTCTATTTATCATAAGATAGCAAATTTAACACCTTGGAACCCAATTGTACCTACCTTACTTGCTAGCATTCAAAAACCTCCCACACAAGGACGGGCTCATCAAGGAATCGAGAGCTGTCTCTATAGGTCCTACCATCTCTGAAGATATAACATGCATGCAACTATTTCATTACTATAATGACATCCAAATCCACCATGCGAACTCCAACAAACCACAAAGCAAGACCTAATGCAATATAAACCCGAATCAACACCTATAAACCTTCTAGTAACAACACACCCAACAAAAGAATAGACATCAAAGATCCACATAACACCTTGGGCACACAAGAAGCCCCACTAGCAACCCAAAAGAATAAAGAAGAAATAGTAGCACATTGAACCTAACTATACATGCACAACAAAGCCAAGAAAACTTTAACTTACTGGTAACAACATCGAGCATCTCATCCTTTCGCTGAGCCACTTGATCAACACGACCACCTTGATCTAAATATCGACCATATGGGTAATCCAAAATTTGGTGGTCTATCTCACCACATGCAAAGTATACACCCGTGTTCCTCCAACATGCGCCACTATGAGTCCTCTCACATTTTAGGCATCTAAGACAAGTCATCCCATCATCACTCTCCTTACTCATATTGAATTTCTGAGGGCAATACATTTTCTTATGACCCATCTCCTCACAATCATAACAAGCATTAGTACCTTTCATGCATGGGCCATCATGACATCTACCACATCTCGAGTGCCTAGCATAAGGCACCATACTAACTTACCCACATTACGGTACCTCTTGGCCTCACTACCTCCCATCTCACCACTTGTTGACCTAGGTGAGTTGCCAATTTTACCGCCGCTTTAGCCACCATCCATAGAGCATCGCAAATCTCCCCAGTCATTATGGCATCATCCTGAGTAGCTTAAGACATCCTGTAATGTAATGGTTAGGGGTTAGCAATAAGCCCTAGGTGACCTAACTCTATCTTACGACATGGATCATAAAGAATTGAAACATTTGCTAGAATATCTCATAGCCCCCTATTCATAGTTGTGGTGCACAACACAACAATGAATAAGAATCTAATAGATACAGTATGTTGGACTCCGAGGATATATCAACCTAGTGCTCTGATACCAAGTTTTTCATGACCCCAAAATAGGGTCTAGATGTAACATGGTGAAAAGGAACCCGAAGGGACCCCAAGCAAGCCTCATAAAATATCATTACACATCCTTGGTCGCGGATGCAATAAATCAAGCATCAAAGATAAAATAATGGTGAAAACGGGGTTGAGGGAAAAGCTTACACAATATCATGGTCAAAATAAATCAAGCCTTCATATAGACTATATCATATACATAAGCTTATTTCATCTTCATAACATCATTAATATCATATCTCATGCTTTGGGCCTTTAATTCCTCAAGAAACCACATCCAGACATTTTATCAAACACTTTGAGGGTGTGTAATGCTAGTAAAAAACCATAAAATATAAGAATGAAATCATGTAAGAAAATCCATTATAAAATCATCAATCAACATCTTACAACACCCTGAAGACATATACATCAAAGCCCCTTCTCAAATCTCACAATAGATCAAGGATTTATAGATCAAAACATACAAAACAGTCACAACTTTACATAGCTTTGACATAATGTGCAGTGAATTTCATAATAATCAAGACTCATTTGTAAATAGACTTTAAATCATGCAATTTATGTAAAAGGGCTTGGGTATCATGGGTAAAAGGAACCCATAAAAGAAACCCACATACCTTAGCTTGGAGATGAACTTGATGAATATTGGAGAAGGAGACTTGAAGCTTGAAGAAGAACCTTGAAGGAGAACCTTAGCTTAGGATGAGGTTTTGGGACCTGAATCTTGAGAGAAATATTAGTCTGAGTGTTCGAGTGAGTATTGGGGAATGTTTAGGATGATATGAGGGTAAAATAAACCTAAGTATAGGTAATTTCAAGTGTGGGAACCCTTAGGTCCAAGACTTAAAACTGTTGAACCAAAAAATGAAAACAGGCACCAAAAATAACAGGGGTGCATCGCGAAAGTAAGGCGGATTTGTCTATGAAAATTGCATTTTCTGCACAAATGAGTTCAACAAAAATACGCATAAATCCTTCATCTGTATAGGAATGAGGTGAAACCAACTATATTGTAAGGCTAATTCAAAGGGCTTTAAGTTGGTAGGTCATAGGCAACTTCTTTGTGTGCTAAGAGATATGATCCTTAGAAGTTGACCCTCCTAAATTGCGTCTTTTGTGATTTTTGGATTTTGATATAGTGTCTCTAACGTTTGGGTTAGACCCATTCCCTACTCAATTTGATGCCCTGAACAAGATCATGAAGTCGGATTTTTGAAATAACTGACGAACTTTTGGAAATACGCAAATTATAATTTCAGGTACTTCCAAGGCACATTTTCCGGCACTTTTTGTGATTGTTATAATATCTGCCCCTTGGGAACATTCATCCCAGAATGTAAATGACACATCCAAGATAAGAGTGATCATCAACAAATCAGTCCCAACAAGAATGCAATATTATATCACAAACACTGTTTTCAAGATCGTAACATAAATGTAAATTCATCATAAATATGCCAACTTAAACATGAATGCATATGAATGACCTGGGGCTGGAACACAGGACTTGAAATCACATGAAGAACCTAGTTGCTATCTTAGGCTTGATTAGAGTGAACGAGGTACGAATATTGTCCCCATAAGACCACTTTCGCTTCTTTAGAGACACCTTTGACTTGATGATCCTTTCAAGAGGACTTTAATGAACACCACATCCTCATCAATCAACTTCTCCACTCATCCATCCAACACCTCCATAGGGAGCTTCCTTTAAGCCATCGTGTCCTCCACCTCACCCACAACTTCAAAGGAGTTCTATAGCACTAGAGTCACTAATACAATTTATCCACCTAGAAGTATGAAGAACTGGACGAACCATATCTACATCCATAGGAAAATCCCAAACTTATGCAACCTTACCAACCTTCCTCTACACTCTATAAAGACTCACAATCCTCAACTCAATTTTCAATCTTAAATACACCTAAATCACTTGGTACCATAACCAACATCTCCCCCCGGGGAGACAATCTCCACTCTATCATTCTCTCACCCAAAACTTCCAACTATAATAAGGCAAAAATCAAGGCCTTGCCTAATTTAGTCCTCTTAACCCGAGAAGATTTGGAACCATCAGGAACATTACACTACCCTTCTCAACTTCCTTCAACCTAATTCCCTATCTAGCAAACTGATGGACTCTACTAGGCATCTCCTTACAACCATTATCCATACACACTAGGCTACCTAGAGCACCAACCACAACACTAGCCTTACCGAAAAAATCAATGCACACTCATTCCATAATCCTTAAGGAGTTCTAACAACCTTCTTGTTATCATCAACTCATACATATCATAAGCAACCAATCCCCCAAAGGATTCACAAGCTCTAAATAAATCAATACCTCATCACTAGAAACCACCACAAACATACCAAGGTAGGGTTTTAAGACCCTATTCATGAAACCCGTAAATACTACCGTTGCATAAGCCAACCAAACAACTCCACTAATATTCAAAATGCTCACTCCTAGTCCGAAAAGGACACTTAGGGATATCACCTACCCTCATCCTCACTTGGGGATAAAACCTAAACCAAAGATCAATATTAGAGTATTGACTGATCCATTATAGTTGACCAAATAGATCGGCTATTCTTACCTATCGTATTATAATGTTATAAGTTCTAAAATCATTAGAAACATGCTATGCAAGTAGCCCAAGCTACCCCAAGACCCCCCCCCCCCAACACAACAAGCTAAGTCGTCATACCACAAGAATACTTGTAATATGCATGTACATACTTTCAAAGAGGCAATAGTCATTTTTTCAAATCATTCAATGTACAATTGGGCTTAAAAGCCAAACACCATTCATAATAATTCATACTTA
>JAOTQJ010173787.1:0-24635 GCA_025642045.1 Solanum sejunctum | reverse complement strand
GTAGTTTAGCTGACTCACCCCTAGAGAAGAAGGAGATAATTTGGGATATTCAGCAGTTAGCCAATCTGGGAGTTCGACTAGCAGATTCGGGTAACGCAGAAGTTTTTGTCTGAGGCATAGCTGAACCTTCTATTGTGGCAGAAATTAAGCAGAGGCAATATGAGGATGCTATTCTAGTTAGATATAGGGACATGTCCCTGGAGAAGAGGAAGACCCCATTTGAGCTTTCTTCGAATGGGATCTTATTGTTCAGAGGCAGGTTATGTGTACCAGATATTGCAGGCTTGCGACAGTAGGTTATGGGCGAAGCACACTATGCCTGTTATTCTATTCACCCTGGGTCAATAAAGATGTACCGTGAACTTAGGTGCTTGTCTTGGTGGGATGACATGAAGCGTGATATAGCAGAGTTTGTTGCCCAATGGCCAAACTATCAGTAGGTGAAGATAGAACATTAGAAGCCTGGAGGGTTATTGCAGGAAATGGAGATACCGGCGTGGAAGTGGGAGATTATCAATATGGACTTTATTACAGGCTTGCCTCACACTCCATGAAGGTATGACTTTATCTGGTTTACTGTTGATAGGTTGACAAAATCAGCTCATTTTCTTCCAGTTTGGAGTACCTACTCGGCTGAAGACTACGCCAAATTGTATATTAAGGAAATTATACGCCTTCACGATGTTCCTGTATCCATTATCTCCAATAGAGGCGCCTAGTTTACGGCAAATTTCTAGCGGTTATTTCAGGCAGGTTTGGGTACGTAGGTAAGTCTTAGCACAACATTCCACCCCCAGTCCGATGGTCAAGCCAAGCTTACTATCCAGACGTTGGAAGATATGTTATGTGCCTGCATGATGGATTTCCAAGGTAACTGGGATGAGCACTTAACATTGATTGAATTTGCATATAATAATAGTTACCATTCTAGCTTTCAAATGGCACCGTACTAGGAATTATATGGTTTGAAGTGTTGATCACTGATCGGTTAGTTCGAAGTTGGTGAAGTAGAGTTGATTGGACCAGATGTGATCCAGCAAGCGGTGGACAGAGTGAAACTAATTCGAGAGCGGTTATTAGAAGCCCAGAGCCGTCAGAAGTCTTATCCGATAATCATTGTCACTATTTAGAGTTCCAGGTTAGAGATTAGGTATTCCTGAAAGTATCACATATGAAAGGCGTTATGAGATTCAGATCGTCCACACAATAGACAAAGTTGCCTACGAGTTAGAGTTGCCAATGGATTTGATGGGAGTTCACCCAATATTTCATGTTTCCATGCTTCATAAATTCATCGGTGACCCTTTCAGAATTTTCCCTGTAGATGATATCCAGGTTATGGAGGAAGTTACTTTTGAGGAACAACCCATTGCTATATTATACCGTCAAGTCAGGAAACTTCAAAACAAGGATGTAGTTTCAATTAAAGTGTTGTGGTGCAATAATAACAGAGAGCTGTTGGCTTGGGAAGCGGAGGAGCAAATGAAGAAGAAGTACCCTCATTTATTTCCCGTATCTTCAGGTAATTCATTTTTCCCTGTCAAGCATGACGTATGATAACTAAGTTGTTCATTGTCAGATGTGGTATTATAGACAAAAATTGTATGGTTAGTATGACATTCGAGGACGAATGTTCTTAAGGGAGGGAGGATGTTAGACCTTGTAAGTTAGAACCCTTAAGTCCTTAATTGGTTCGATTTTGTATGGTTTGGCACCAAATATAAATTTTATTCTAAGTTTAGTCATTAAGATTAAATTGTTATGGGGTCATGTGTATGGCTATTTCTAATTGGTCCATGTGGGGGGACTTGTGCATACATATATATGTGTGAGCTTATATCTTGTACAAGAGAGATTTCTACACTTAGAAAAATTTAGAAAAAACTAGGGAAAGCTGTAGAACCCTCTCGGGTTGCTACAGTGCTATGAAAAAAATTTCATTTTTTTGAATTTTCGATTATTTGACGCTTCAAGCTTGGTACATTGGATCCCCTAAGTGGCATAGAGGCGTTAGTTGGTCAAGGAAACGCTTGGTTTGACGGCTAGGAAGATTTGGGTCTAGTAAGGAGCTTGGAAGGTATGTTAATTTCTAGCTTCATTTATGTTAATTAAAGATTGTGGGGGTGTTAGGAATGTGTTGAATTGAAGGTAAAACATGATAAAAGGGTTGGTTTTTAGTTTGAATTGTGAATTTCGAATTTGGGGTTGGAATTAAGGACAAGTTTGCATATGAAGATATATTATTTAATAGTCATGTGTTTATGTTTATTTGTCATGAAAATAGTCCTTGTAGGGTGAAAGAAGTGTTGGGAAACTATATGGACGTTTACATGAAGGTTAGCTTGAATTGGAGCCCCATTGAAAGTATAATGTTATGTTTTAATGTTGTGGGCTTGTGTTGGGCGTTGGAGTGACATATTATAATTCTTGGAGTATATAGGAAGGATTGAATATGGTAGATATGTGTTTGTATAAATGCTGCCCTATTTTACCAATTATGTCATAATAGTGTTTTGTGGTGTTGTCATGTCGTGATGGTATTGGAGAGGGTTTATTGATGTTGTAGGTTGTTGTTGTTGTTGATTGATTATTTGAACAGAGTTGAATTCTCGGGGTGGCGTATTTTAAGGGGAGATGCTGCCAAAATTTTTTATAAAATTTGAAACTAGAGAGTTAGGATTTAAAACCCGATATGGTTGTTAATCGTAGCGTTATCATAATTTGTGTAGACGTTGGACATCCAAAAGCATAAAGTGGATTGGTCTTGCATTAAAGTTAGTTGGAGAAAGAAATCGAGATATGTAAAGATTTTCTATCTCTTGGCATTTGTTGGTTAAACTTAGTCAATGTCGTACGTCTGAAAAAAAGAAGAAAGGAAGAAATCCCTTTTCCTTCACAATTTGGGTCTTAGTATAAGCTAAGTTCATTCTTTGCCACTCTTATCCTAAGTTAATCCCATCCATAACTTTTGAGTCTTAAAAAAATCCATGAATAGTGTTTGTTTGACCAAAAGCTAAATAGTTGGAAAGTTATGGGTTCTATTATTCCGAAATCACTTTAAAAATTATTTTGAAGCTTGTTTTAGTAATGTGTATGATAGGAAATTAAGCAAGTTCCTTTGAAATCACATTTATGCGTAGATTTGAGCAATTTTGACAAAATTTCATAAACAAATAACTTCTTGATTACAAAAATGAACATTTTGCATATTACTAAGTTTTTGGAACTAGTTTTTATGCATGTGATTCTCACGACTCTATTCGTGCCATTTTGGTTTCGCTCACCGATTCTTGGCCTGGTTATTATCGTGGATATGTATAACTATATGTATATATGTATATATATATTTTGAAGTAGGTCATATACAGCGAGTCGGTTTGCCCATAGGCCGACTTTGCTTAGTTTGGAGAAATATGGAGCTGGGCTTGGGATATGTTGGCATCATGACGTGTGGGTGTTGGGCCCCTTTTTCCCAGCCTACATGAGTGCTTGGCACCATCGCCTCGGCTCACTTTTATAATGGGCATGATGACCTTTACACATTATGATACTTGAGTGCGTGGCACCGTCGCCTCGGCTCACGTATGCTATAGTTAGGACTTATGTTGGAGATTTCGGGGATTTGAAACTTTGGGTGTTATGCAGTGGTATGGCCCAAGTTTAGAGGTCGCCAGCGTTCCCGTTCAATATGCATTATTTTGATATTTTAAATAAAAAAATATTTTAATGTTTGCATACAGGTTTGACTCATATATCTTATTTGGATTATTACTCTCACTTATATTTCGTACTTTCCGTTTTACATATTTGGTACATATTTCATACTGACCCCCTCCCTTCGGGGGGGCTGCGTTTATGCCCGCAGGTACTGACGTACAGGTTAGAGAGCCTTCTTCTTAGGATCTCCGTCTACTGTCGAAGTACTCCCTTCCCTCAGGAGCAGACTTTTGGTGTATACATGTACCCTTATTTTTGGTATTTTGCATTTATGTACATTTGAGGGTACGACGGGGCCCTGTCCCATCCTATGATTCAGTTTGTATGTGTAGAGGTCTGTGGATACATATGGGTATAGGATATTATATTTGGTATGACTTCATATGTATGGTACTTTTGTTAGGCAGTTCTACCGCAGTGGTGACCTTGTCAACCCGTATATATATGTATATTGATGTTTGTTGTTTGCTAGGGTCGCTGTTTGCAGGTGTGGTTAGTCAGTAAAACAGAGGAAACTCTGTCAAAATTTTGGTAAATTTATTAGCTATTATATTTGGAAATCCAGTTTAATGTTTGTCTAGGTGCCCACTAGGCACTAATCACGATCCCTGAGTTGGGTCATGACAGATCTAGGATTGATATGGCAAATGGGAACTCAAGAGTCCCCAACAGGGCCTCAAAGTATCCATAATCACATCATCAGTTCAGAAGCATATTCGATAGTAAATACATAGTTCTAGGGGACGGGTAGGTAGGACTCATCCTATGGAGATGTTATAGGAAAAGGAAGTAACATGGATTCATATAACATATAACACATAAGTACTAAGAGGCGGGTAAACATGACTCACTCTAAGGTAGCAATTCGAGACTTAAGATCTTTCACATCATAACATATAAACATATCATAATACTCATAGGAAATCCAAATAATGATAACCAATAAATAACCATATTCATAAGAAAAATCTCCAAATACTACACTTAGCATATAACGTAAAAGAGTTTACAAGATGTTCAACAATGTCTCTAGTCACAAGATAGGATAGGGGCCAAGACATACCCTAAGATCACCCTCAAGTAAATAACATAAACAAAAGCACCATTGGTAGAAGAGTGGTGGTTGGTCCTTGGAAGATAGGACTCACTACATAAGAAATCTCAAGATCCAAGCTAACCATCGTATGGTGTATAAAAGTAGTCCTCGATCAATAAATGGTTAGATCATGTAGGCAAAAAGTATGTGTTAGTACATTTGAATGTATTAAGTATGTAGGCAGATAATGCATATGACTTATCAAATCTGCATTCAATGTCAGATGACGAGAGCACATAATATAGAAAGAGATATATATATAAAGAAGAGTAGTATAACAATATGTCATGAAACTCATAATGCATGAAGTGCAATAATGCTCATATATATTGTTGGGATGGACTATAACTGACAAATCAAACTCATATGAGCTATTATATGAATTAGTTCGATGAAACCATATTTGTAGGAGAAGATTACTTGCCAAGGATAATCTACGTCACACCTTATGACCAAGTCATTTTGGTGGATGGACACCTTCCTTACGATCCAATCATTTGAAAGAATTTTCATTATCATATCATATCATATCAATATGTAACCATCCCTTACAATTCGGTTATTTCAATAATAATTACCATATACCTATATTGGCACATAGTTCAAGGAAAGGGAAAGGATCCTTGGGGATAGCCTTGATGCCCCCAATCTATCGATGCTAAGTAAAACATCCCACGAGAATACTTATACATATACATGCTTTGAAAAGAGGTAATAGTCTTTTCAAATTATTTCAATGCAATTTAGGCTTAAAATCCAAACACTCTTCATAATCATTCATACTTGGGCTAAAAAGTCAAATCACAATTCAAATCCAAACACTCTTCATAATCATTCATACTTGGGCTAAAAAGTCAAATCACAATTCAATCTATACTTTTCATGCATAGGAATAGCTTATTCACTTAGCAATATGGTGCAAGCACCCAATATGCTCCAAGGGCCAATAACAATGGACATTTTTATGTAATCACATTCTTGTCATAACTAATATGTGAGCTTAACACACTGAAATCATTTTCATAAAAATATATATGAACTTAACCCGCTGATAATTTCATAAATCTAATGCTCATGAATGCATATACTAAAAATAATACGAGAATAGCATGGGTAATAGAGATTCAAACTTGAATTAACAATACATTATGAAATTTAAGTAAAGACATAAGTAAAATTCATATTTAAATCATACTATGGATTACCTATGTACAAATCAAGCTTCAAAGGGGACATGCACATTCATAACTTCATAACTTCAATGCAATTCATCATATTAGGGCTTAAATCAACTTAAAATCATCAATAAGATGTATCCCATACTTCAATTAAATTTAATAAACAATAATACTGAAAACCTAAATTTAAAGTAGCTAAAATTTCATGAAATTGAGTGTAAAAGAGTTTGAGTCTTCTTGGTTAAAAGGGACCAAGAATCGATCTCACATACCTTAGTTAATGAAGAAGATTCAAGAAGAAATTTGAAGAAGAATAAGTCTTTCCTTGATTCTCAAGCTTACATTCACAAGAGTACTTTAAGAGAGATCTTAAGAGTGACTTGAAAGAATTTTAAGTGAGAGGAATGAATTTAAATGAGAGGAATAACGTATAATTCATTTGAAAGTCTTTAGGTAGCATAGAAGGTCACAAAATACCCTTAAAATCAACCATAATTATGAAACATTATTAATGAATTGAGTTGAAAAACTAAAATTTTTGTCTCGTGGAGGGGTGGTACGGTCCATGATAGGCCATACGGACCATACACTTGCTCGTGGTGCAACACTTTGAACATTTTCACTTGACGGAGGTCCGAAACAATAATCCCATACTTAGAATGTTTTTAACTTAGGCATCAATATGGAGGGTGTTATAGACCATACCAAGCCATACGGTCCATGTGCCTCCTCCGTCCCACACCACTTAGAAATATTTCTCTATGACGAAGTTTTGAGATGCTGATCTAATATGTAAAAAACTTTCACTTTAAAACCCATACAGAAGGCTATACGAACTGTACCACTCTATACGGACTGTATACATGGCTATGCCACTTTACTTAGGCTCAAAACTATGGAGACTCAAGCCCAACGCTACCACACGGTCCATATGGTCTCATATGGTCCATGTGGGGTCCAAGTGTGGTATGCCTTACACCCCACATAAGGCCAAGGGCCACTTCAAGGAGGCTCCACATGGTCCGTATAGCACCACACGGATCGTGAAGGCTTCCATGAAGCGTCACCTTGGTCTAAAACTTTCCAAAATCAAATTTCTAAGCTCCAAAGAAGTCGTACAAAGTCTAGGTCCTTACATCATCTCCCCTTTGGGAGCATTCTTCCTCGAATGTGCTGGAACAAGGCTTAGAAGGCTTGATTTATGATAAAGATCAAACAAGAAAGAAAGTAAAAAGGAAACAAAGATAGAAGGATGTGTGGATTAAATTCAAACTATTGAAATTATGGGCAACAAGGGACTAAAACCCTCACCTCCCAATTGATTTCAACAACTCAAATCAAACCTGGGTATGTGGACTAAATTCAAACCATTGCAATTATAGGCAGCAAGGGACTAAAACTCTCACCTCCCAATTGATTCCAACAACTTAAATCAAACGATAAAAGGAAAATTTGAAGGAAACCAAGAACCACAAATGGGCAACCTTCAATTAACTAAGTAAACAAGTCAACTAACAATTCTAAGAGTTCACCCTAATTACTCACTAACAAGATACTATAATTTGAGAATCCAACATTCAACATAGTTTAAAATAAGAGTATTTATAATAAATAAATAAGAGAAGACATTTTCTTTATAATTTTACCCTTAATGAGTAAGGGCCTTGTTTGGTTGCCTTCTTTTCAAATCCTTGAATTCAAGTAATAGCCATTTGTACACATGACCTCTTTTCTTCCTTCTCCTCACCTTTATAGACCTTCTACACATTGTAAGACTTTCTTTGGTGACCTCAAGCTCCTCCAATGCTTTGTTTTTCATAAGCATTGCTTGCAGGTCTTGGAGATCTTTTGCTTGACTCCTTGTAAATGGTCTTGAGGGTTACATGTCACTCATGTTGGTGCTATCTCTACTTTTCATATTATCATCCTCCCCTTCTTGAAAAGGATTCGTCCTCAAATACAAAGATTCACCTACAACACAAGGAGATAAATAAATAATATTGAAAATATTATGAACATTATACTCACTTGACAAGTCAATCATGTAGGTATTGTCATTGATTCTCTTGAGTACTTTGAAACATCCTTCTCCTCTTGGGCTTAACTTTTTTTTTTTGAACATGTGAAAACCTCTCTACCCACACCTAATCATTTGGGTTGAAGAGCACTTCCTTTCTTCCCCAATTCTTTCGAATAGAAACCTTAAAATTGTTCTTTCCAATGGCCTCTTTAACATTGGTATGAATGCTCATCATCTCCCTTGCCCTTTGCTTGGCATCTAGGGTCAAAACGACATTACTACATAATAGAGTCAAGGTTAGTGGAAACAAAGGTTTTAAGCCATAATATGCCTCAAAAGGTGACATTCTAATAGAGGAGTGGAAAGACCGATTGTATGCAAATTCAATCAAGGGTAAATGCTTTTCCCAAGTAGTTGGGGTTCCTCTAATCATTCACCAAAGCACACTTCCAATAGTCCTATTGATTACTTTAATTTTTCCATCCGTTTAAGGGTAGCAAGAGGTAGAGAACATAGGTATGGTACCAAATGTACCCCATAGACTCTTCCAAAAGTGACTAAGAAATTTGGAATCCCTATCACTAACAATTGTTTGAGGGACTCCATGCAATTTAATAGCATTGATGACAAATAAAGATGCTACATGGGATGCATCATCACATTTATGGCATGAAATAAAATGAGTCATGTTAGAAAATCTATCCACTACCACAAATATGCTATCATGTTCTCTTTTAGTCCTAGGAAGGCCAAACACAAAATCCATACAGATGTCTATCCATGGGACATAGGAGTAGGGAGAGAGGTACACTTACCTTGGGGCATCATTCTAGAAGTCAAGGTAGTCACCAACATAAACCTTCTTGACAGGGCATTTGCTACCACATTTTCCTTGCCTTACTTGTCATATTCCTGCAAAAGAGAAGAAACAATACTAGGCAAAGTGCTAGTATTTTGGTTAGCATGCAATAAAAAATGAGTGTTGACAAGGCATTTGGAACTTCCACCATCCCTGTTTGCCTCCTCCACCTTTATTTTCTCTCGAAGCTCCTTCATAGCCCGATATTCCTTATTCACTTGGTATAGAGTGAGAGGTGCAAGAACATACTTTCTACCTTCAATCACAAAAGTGTGTTTGTTGGATCTTCCTTGGTGCAAAACATCCCTATCAAATTGCCATGGTCTTCCTAACAAAATATGACATGCCAACATAGGTACAATATCACAAGTCAATTCATCATTGTACTTACCCACACTAAACTGAATGCTTGCTTATTTGAGGATACTCATTTTTCTCCACTCTTATTGAGCCATTGTATCTTGTAACAGTTTGGGTGCTTTGTTGTTGAAATTTTCATACACTCCACCAAAGAACTACTCACCACATTAGTGCAACTTCTACTATCAATAATTAAAGAACACACTTTATCTTGAATTTTGCACCTAGCATCTAATAGGTTCTCTCTTTGATCAAGCTCTCCTTTGGCAAGGGCTCCCATAATTCTTTTCACAAAACATGAAAGATTGGAATTCACCTTCAAGTCTTCATCATTATCAAGTAAAGATTTTCCTTTCCCCATGAAATAAGCAAAATTGACCCTCTCATCCAACTTTTTTATTTTCTGAACCATCTACCTCATGTCTATCTCCCTCACTCTCATATTTTTAATCACCCTCTTCATTATCTTTGGTCTTATACCCATGCTGAAGAGCAACAATCGTCCTCCTATTAGTACACTCACTAGCAATGTGTCCCCTCCCTTAACATCTAAAGCATTAAATTGTAGAGGGACGAAAAAAGTTAGGTTTAGCATACTTACCTCCTTATGGTTCCTCAGTTGCCTTGGATGATCAAGTTTGACTTAAATATCTTGACCACCACCCTTCGGTTGCTCGCTAGAAGATGTTGTATTCCAATTATCTTGACCTTTGTCCCATGTTGAAGTTGAAGAACCTTTGGTCTTGTATGACTTTTATTCTTCCAAATCCGCTTCTACCTTTGAGGCATCATGGAAAGCCACTTCAAGATTTCATAGTGCTTAAGCTTTAATAGTTTTAAGATATTATACCTCAAGTTGGCCACAAATTGGATCATCATACATTATATATTCTCTTTCATCTTAGACTTCATTCTCAAGTTCTCAAACTCATCATAATACTCTTCAACACTTTTGGTACCCTACCACAACATAAATACCTCATTGAGTACCTCTTGGTAGTAGTTTGGAGTCAAGTATCTCAACTCCACAAGTGCAATCAACTCTTGCTAAGTAGGTAACTCATAGATGTGAATAGTCTCCCTTTCCCCCCTCTTGGATTCCCACCGAGTGGATGCATACCCTTCAAATTGTGTGAGAGCATACTTGCCTTCACAGTTTTTCAGATATTATTTGTCAGAAAAATCCACTCATTTTGAATATTCCACTCCAAGAACTCATCGGGGTCACTACTTCCTTTGAAGCTTGGAAGTGTAACATTGATAGTGTTCAAGCCCCTATCTTGATCATTCCTCTCCCCAAACCTATTTACTATCCTATCTCCTCTATATCCCATCCTATCTCCTCTATTTCCCATCCTATCTCCTCTATACCCGTAATCTCAGCCTACCATGCCATGATCTGACCCCAAGTCTTGACGTTGGACTCCTTCCCTTTGTACCCCATTGGTATCCCTACTCTTATGCTCCCAAAACTCATTGTTAATGTGATCTCCATTCATTTCATCATAGAGAGGATTTTGGTATTAGTAATCTTGGTAGGAATTTGTGGTGCATTTGGTAGAGGTAGTGTGTGACTTGCATTAGAAGATACATTTGATGTATTTCGAAATGGAGTTTGGTAATGGACTTGGTTCACCATAAAAGGAAGGTTCTCTTGTGGAGGGCGATAGGGTTGTGGGTTTGGGTGTGGTGTAGCTTGTCTTGGATGGTTTGGATTATTGTTCATTTGGAAAGTGGGGTTTTAGTACGAGTTCTGCTTTATGGAGGAAAACATAGATTATGGACTTGTCCCGAGGTAATGGTAGGGGAATGCATCGATGCCCTCCTTTTCTCATCACTTTCGGGTTGAATTGTTTTCCCTCGATTCTCATTCTCCACCCGTACCAACCTTTCCTCCAAACCTCCTATCCTTCCATTCATTTTTGCTATTTGTTTGGATATGTAAGAAAGAGTTTTCATGATATCTTCCGAACCTTCACCAATTGGACTTGTATTAGACATGATACCTATAACACTCAATAAACAAGATTAGTAGCAAAAGTCTCACGTCACTCATATGTAACTCTCAATGCACCTTCTATGGCATCGTCTCAAAATTGATAGTGAACTAGCTCCACTCAATCAATTTAAGGTCACCTATCTTTTGTGGTGGAGTGGATTCTTATGACTCTTAAAAGAAGAAAGACTCAAACAAAACTTAGGAACATGAATAAAGGAAGAAAGACTCAAACAAAACTTAGGAACATAAATAAAAGAAGAAAAATTCAAAGAAGAGGCACCAGAAACATGGGACTAAAAAAAACCTAAGTAACAAAAGTGGAAGAAAGGTACTTGTTGTTACCTAATTTGAAAAAGAATCAAAGAGATGATTTAATAATTAGAAACTAGTTAACAAATAATTAAAGAAGTTAACTAGTTATTAAATATGATTTAATAATTAGAAACTAGTTAACAAATAATTAAAGAGGTTAATTAGTTATTAAATAGTTGAGGAATGAGAGAAAAATGAGTGACAAAGAAGAAGAATTGAGTTCGGACACTTAGAAAAAAATTTGAAGGCTTAAGGTGTTCATGACTTGAAAGGGGTTTGATTTAATGATTAAAACTAGTTAACAAGTAGTTAAAGATGTTAATTACTTGCTAAATAGTTGGAGAATCGAAGAACAAAATTTTTAAAAAGAATCACGTCATTTGGACACTTAAAAACAAATTTATGCCCAAAAACCCTCCCATACTTAGAAAAATTTAGGGGTGTAAAAATTCTACAGATTTTAGTCTCTGAAATTTATCAACACGCGCCATATGGCGCATCTGGAAGGCTCCCCTTCGTTGACTCACTGCTGGATGCTGAGTTGGCACTAATGTGGAAATTAATTTTTTTTGAATTTTATTTTTCAAAAAAATTGATTTTTTTAGATTCCTTTTAATAATTTCCACTAATGACAACAAACAGTTTTTGACCAACTTTAAATTGAGAAAAGTAGATCCCAACACCTTCAAATCAACTCGGAATTGACTCAAAATTTAGGATTACCTTCCCCTTGATATAGAGAACAAAAATCAATGATCATTAACCTTCAATTTCTTCTCAATCAAAGAACCCACTTTCAAAATTTGAAAAGTTTTAATTCTCAAAACCCTTCAATAGCAACTTCATTTTCACAACTCCAAATTAAATTAAATTTGAGATTTAGGCTCAAAAAATACTAGTGAACAAAAATCTAGTGTCAAAAACAGTAAATCAAATAAAACTTTTGGGGTTTTCTTCTTTTTTTTTAAAGATTTTTGAATTTTTGAGTAGATCAAAATTCCAAGACCTACACAAATCTAAACCTAAGCTCTGATACCAAATGCTAAAGATCAACCAAGAAAGAAAGGAAAAAGGAAACAAAGATAAAAGGATATGTGGGTTAAATTCAAACTATTGAAATTATGGGGGAAAAGGGAGTAAAACCCTCACCTCCCAATTGATTTTAACAACTCAAATAAAACTCAAATATGTGAATTAAATTCAAACTATTAAAATTATGAGAAACAAGGGACTAAAACCCTCACCTCCCAATTGATTTCAACAAATTAAATCAAACCGTAGAAGGAAAATTTGAAGGAAACCAAGAACTACAATGGGCAATCTTCAATTAACCAAACAAACATGTCAACTAACAATTCTAAGAGTTCACCCTAATTACTCACTAAGAAGATACTACAATTTGAGAATTCAACATTCAACATAGTCTAAGTCTTCCAAATTCTAAAATAAGACTATTTATAATAAGTAAATAAGAGAAGATATTTTCTTTATAATTTTACCGTTAATGAGTAAGGGCCTTGTTTGGTTGCCTTCTTTTCAAACCCTTGAATTCAAGTAATAGTCATTTGTATGCATGACCTCTTTTCTTCCTTCTCCTCACCTTTATAGACCTTCCATACATTGTAAACCTTTATTTGGTTACCCTCAAGCTCCTCCAATGCTTTCTTTTTCATGAATATTGTTTGTTGGCCTTGGAGATCTTTTGCTTGACTCTTAGTGAATGGTCTTAAGGGGTACATGTCACTCATGTTGGTGTCATCTTTACTTTGCATGTTATCAACTTATAACACGAAAGATTCAAACATAAGATACCATGCATATTTCATCACTTTAAAATCATAAAGGTATTAAAACTCATATCCAAAAGTATTCAAATTATTCAAAATATCATAAAAATCATTTTGGTGCACATATATGCATGCCACTTCATGAAACTTCGAGAGTTAAAGAATTAGGACCACTTGGAAAGGGAAGAACTTAATACCTTAGGCTTGAGTGGATTGAAAAAAATGGGCATAATGTTTCATCATGTCCAATTCGACCTCCCATGTAGCACTCTGCACATACTGATTTCTCCAAAATACCTTAATCGAAGCCACATCCTTGTTATAGAGCTGTTTCACTTGCCTATCCAAAATCTCAACTGGAACCTCCTCATAAGACAAGTTCTCTTCTACCTTAGCACCTTCCAAAGGCACAATAGTACTAGGATCACCAACCAATTTCCTCGACATAGACACACGAAATACTAGGTGAATAGAACTCAAATCCAGAGGCAAATCCAACCTATAAGCCACATTTCCAATATGCTCAACAATTTTATAAGGACCTACATACCTAGGATTTAGCTTGCCCTTCTTCCCAAAATACATCATACCCTCCATAGGTGAGACTTTCACATAAACCCAGTCACCAACATGACACTCAAGATCCCTCTTCCTAACAATCGAATAGGACTTTTGGCGACTTTAGACCGTCTTCAACCTCTCCCTAATCAACTTCACCTTCTCCATAGCCTTTAATACTAAATCCGAGCCAATTAAAGCTATCTCTCCTAACTCAAACCACCCTATCGGAGATCTATATCTTATACTATACAAAGCCTCAAATAGTGCCATACCAATGCTAGCATGAAAGCTATTATTATAAGCAAACTCAATGAGTGGAAGATGGTCATCCCAATTACCCTTGAACTCCAACACACAAGCCCTCAACCTGTCCTCCAAAGTTTGAATTGTCCTCTCGGCTTCTTTATCAGTTTGAGGATGAAAGGCATTGCTCAACTTTATCTTAGTACCAAGTCCTCTTTGAAATGATCTCTAACAATGAGAAGTAAATTGGGTGCTATGATCTGATATGATAGACCTAGGGACGCCATGCAACCTCACCAACTCTTAGATGTACAACCTTGCATAATCTTCGGCACTAAAGGTATTCTTGACTGGTAGGAAATGAGCCGACTTAGTCATCCGATCAACAATAACCCAAATTGAGTCAAATTGCCTTTGGGTCCGAGGTAAACCAATCACAAAATTTATGTTCATATCTTCCCACTTCCAAGTAGAATTTTAATATCATGAGATAACCCACCGGGCCTTTAGTGCTACACCTTCACTTGTTGGCAATTAGGATATTCAAATACAAATTTGGTTATATCCTTCTTCATACCACGCCATTAATACAGTTTCCTCAAATCTCGATACATCTTGGTAGATCCCGAATAAAAAGAATAATAAGAGTATGGGCTTCACTCATGACCACCCTCCTAAGATCATCCATATCCAGAACTCATAACCGATATAATACTAAAGCACACCATCTCCCCCTTAGGGGAAAACCTCTATCTTTTTGTTGGCAACCAATTTCTTCAACTTAACCAATGACGAATCCAGGTCTTGCTTAGCCTTAACATTTACAACCATAAAAGATTCAACCCCATTTTAAACATGAATACCAACATCATTAGAGTCGGACAACCTAATAGGACCTAGACAAATGGTGAACATCCCTTGCCAACTCATTCCTCCCCTTATCAACACAAGCCATACTTCCCATAGATAGTCTACTAAGAGCATCAGCTACCACATTTGCCTTTATAGGGTGATATTGTACACTTATGTCATAGTCCTAAAAGAGTTCCAACCACCTCCTTTGTATCAAGTTAAGATCCCTTTGAGTGAACACATATTGCAAACTCTTATGATCGGTGAAAATATCAACATGCACCCCAAACAAATAGTGTCTCAAATTCTTCAAGGTAAACACCACCTCCACTAATTCAAGATCATGAGTCGGGTAATTATGCTTATGCACCTTCAATTGCCTTGGCGCATAAGCTATAACCTTACTATATTGCATAATTACACAATCCAACCCAATGTGAGAAGCATCACAATATACCACAAACCCATCTAGGCCATCGAATAAAGTTAAAATAGGAGCCGACGTAAGCTGATCATTCAAAGTCTGAAAACTCTTTCCATACTCATCTGACATACAAACTTGGCCTTCTTCAGCATCAACTTATTCAACAAAGATGCAATTGATGAGAAACTTTTGACAAACCTGCTATAATAATAGGCTAACCCAAGAAAACTTTGAACATCCGAGGAGTCAATGGTCTAGGCCAATTCTTCACAGCCTCAATCTTCTTGGGGTGAACCTTAATACCATTATTGGACACAAAATGACCAAGAAAAACTACCTCACACAAGCAAAACTCACATTTGCTAAACTTAGCATGTAACTTCTTCTCACTCAAGGTCTGAAGAACCTCAAATGATCCATATGCTCCCGCTCACTTCGAGAATAAACCCATCTTTCTTTCTTATAAATAACACCGGAGCAACACATGGAGATATACTTGGCCTAATAAAGCCCTTCTCCAACAAATCCTTCAGTTGATCCTTTAACTCCTTCAACTCAATCGATGTGATATGATAAAGAGGATATAGATATAGGTTGAGTATCCTAGAGAAGATCATGCCAAAGTCAACTTCTCTTTTGGGAGGAATATCGGGCAAGTCTGTAGGAAACACATCCGAAAACTCATTTACCACTAGGACTAATTCAAGAGTAGGTGACTCGACTTCCATATCTTTGACCCTCACAATATGATAATACACCCCTTGGAAATCATCTTTCGAGCCTTAAAGTAGGAAATAAACTGACCTTTTATAGCGGAGTCATACCCTTTCATTCAAGAACGAGCTTATCTAGAAGTTGGAACTTGACCTTCCAAGTTCTACAATCTAAAGAGGCATTTGAGGCATGCAACTAATACATCCTGAGGATCAAATCAAAATAAAATATCTTACATTCCACGAGATCACACAGAAAGACTTTATATGCAACATAGAAACAGGACAAACCCGTTAAACTCTATGAGCAACAACAAAATCACCTAGGGGAGTAAAAATTGAAAAAGAGCTCCTTTAAAATTTCGGGACTCAAACCAAACTTAACAGTCAACTGAGGAGTCACAAAAGATAAATTGGCACCCGGATCAAGCAAAGCATAAACATCAAAATCAAAGACTTTCAATATACCAATCACAACATCCAGAACCTCCTCAACTTCCAGACGAGAATGAAGAACATAGAACCTGTTGTTCCTTAGAGCAACACCTTGGGGAGATTTTTGTTATCCTTATCCACCTTGAGCCACTTGAACTTGACCTCTCTTAGCATTCTTAAGGCAATAAGCAACCACGTATGTGATTCTTCCCACACTTGTCACACCAAGGAAACAATGGGCCACCAGTAACTTGTGCCTTGGGAAGAGGCACCCTAGTATTGGAACCTTGGCCCTATCGGAAATGACCATAACCACCACCCTTAGAGTTGGAGAACCCACCATTATAATGGGCCGTCTAGTTCATATGCTCTCTTCTCCTTGAGTCTTTCCCCTTTAATTTGTTCAGGATATACCATAAGCTTAGAGATATCCATATCCTAACTAAGCAAAGTCGTACGACATTCCTTCGTAACCAAATCAGAGACACCAGAGATAAACTTTTGTATTCTTGCATGGGGTCAGCCACAAGCATAGGACCATACTTGGAGAGCTTTGTGAATTTGAGGGCATAGCCCCTCACATTCATACCACCCTGTATAAGGTTAATAGACTCTGTCATCTTTGCATCCCTAAGCTTAAGTGGAAAGAGACAATCCAGAAATATGAACTCTTCCTAATTAACAACTTTACCAAAAACTCTCTCCATCAACCATTGAGTGTACCATACTTGAGCCATATCTTTCAATTGATATACATTCAAGTCAGCACTCTCCTTAGAAGTGACCCCATTAGAATCAACAACTTAGTGAGCTCATCAATGAACTCTTGAGTATCCACATCTGCCTTCGACCCATAAAACTCTAAGGGATTTATTCTAGTGAAATCCATCACCCTAGAAGCAAGAGTGGAATCCAGAGGAAGATTAGCCTACCTAGTTTGAGAAGTCACCACTTGCTCAAGGATAGCAAAGGTCGTATAGAATTCACCATTAGAGATAGGCTCTTCCATAGGCCTTTGAGGAACTTGGTCCTCACAAGTTGGGGCTGGTCTTAGTAGGAGAGCTCACAATGGAGGCATCTTTTGTAATGTGGCAAGGATACCATCGGGATAAGGGACCAAACATATGGTCCAAAGCACGACATAATTACATGAATAAGTAAGACAATTCCTATAATGTCATTATAGCCTCCCACTCATAGCCATGAATAGGACTCTACTCGACGAGACATGTTGGACTCCGAGGAACATTTACAAACCTAGTGCTTGATACTAAGCTTTGTCATGGACAAGAACTAGGGTCTAGGAGTCATATGGTGAATAGGAACCTGAGAGTCCCCAAACAAGCCTCAAAGTGTCCATGTTCACATCATCGGTTCAGAAGCATATTCGAATAGTAAACATATAGTTCTAAGGGATGAGTTGTTAGAACTTATTCTATGGGGATGTCATAGGTAAAGTGAGGAACATAGATTGACATAACACATAGCACATAAATACTAAGGGCAAAGCAAGTGACTCACTCTGTGGGGGCAATCAGGGACTTGGAATCTTTCACATCATAACATATAAACATAT
Organism: Solanum sejunctum; assembly: GCA_025642045.1. NCBI lineage: Eukaryota > Viridiplantae > Streptophyta > Magnoliopsida > Solanales > Solanaceae > Solanum > Solanum sejunctum. Next base: position 6,503 of record JAOTQJ010173787.1, on the reverse strand, counting down.
CATAATACTCATAGCCAATCCACATATCTATAACCAATAGCTAACCAAATCCATAATCAAACTTTATAAATACAATACTTAGCATATAACGTAAAGAAGTTTACAAGATGTCCAACAATGCCTTTAGTCATAAGCTAGGATCGAGGTCAAGATATACCTCGGGCTCACCCTCAATTATAGTAAGCAAAAGCACCATAGGTAGATAAATGGTGGTTGATCCTTGGAAGATAGGACTAACCATAACAAGCAATCTCAAGATCCAAGCTATCCAACGTACGATAGAAGAAGGTCATTAGATCATGTAGGCCAAAAGTAAGCATTAGTATGTTTAACTGTACTAAGTATGAGGGCATACAATGCATATGATTTATCAAACCTACATTCAATGTTAGATGAAAAGGGAACATAATATAGAAATAGATATATATCCAAATAAGAGTAGTATAATAATATGCCATGAAAATCATGATACATTAAGTGCAATAATGCTCATATATATAGTGGGGATGGACTATAACCGACAAATCAAACTTATATGAGCTATTATATGAATTAGTTAAATGAAGACTTCCCATTGGTACAAGAAGATTACTTGGCAAGGGTAATCTACATCACACCTGACAACCTAGTCATTCAGTGGATGGACACCTTCCTGACAACTCAATCATTTTAGAAGGATTTCTATTATCATATCATGTCATATCAATGTGTAACCATCCCTTACGACCTGATCATTTTGTTAATGGTTGCCATACACCTATGTTGGCACTTAATTCATGGAAAGAGAGGACCCTTGGAGACAGCGACTCCCCCAATCCATCGGTGCTAAGTCAAACATCCCATGAGAATACTTATACATATACATGCTTTTGAAAGAGGCAATAGTCTTTTCAAATTATTTTAGTGCACACTTAGGCTTAAAAGCCAAGCACTCTTCATAATATCATACTTGGGCTAAAAATCAAATTACAATTCAATCCATACTTTTCATGCATAGGAATAGCTCACTCAGTTAACAATGTGGTGCAAGAATCCAACATGCTCCAAGAGCCAATAAAAATAGACATTTATGTGATCACATTCTTGTCATAACCAATATGTGAACTTAATTCACCGAAATTATTTTCATAAAAACATATATGTGTAACACCCTAAATTTTGTTAAGCTAAGATCGAGTCATCCTTCATATGATATAGAATTTTAATTGAGGATTCTTAATTAAGCACAGATGTTAAAGTCAATATCTTAGTATGAGAATAGAATTGGAGATGATATGAAGTCATAGTTTTAATGTATGATTTTATAAAAGTTAGGTGAACCAATGACTTGTAAGTTATATATATATTTAAGTATCAATTCCTAAGTATTTAAAGTTTATTAGGTGTAATTTACAGTCATAAGGGATCTTTTACATCAAGCCAAGTTCAAAGAATTTCTAGCAATTAAGTTTTTCATATTAGTCGATAGAAGGGTCAACTTTAAATGGCCATATCTCCTAAAGTATAATGATTTAGATGACCTATAATATATAAAATTGAATATATTCTAATTATATTTTTAATTCAACGAATTTCATATTAATTGAAGTTTGAAGTAGAAAGTTATGACCATTTTAGTGGAGGGGTGCAGAGCTGTCCGAGAGTCTGCGCCTGGAGCACATCGCGGACCCTTACCGGATGCGTTAATGATGTTTTTTCTTTATAATTTGAGGGTATTATTATGCTAAAACCTTTAAGGTTCTATTATAGTCTCCAAAACATATAAAACATTAGTTTTCATGATTAAAACCCTCTCTCTTCTCCCGTAAACATAAACCCTCAAGAATCATCAAGAAAATTATCAAGTTAGGATTAGCTTCCAATATTCCTCCTCAAGGTAAGTTATTCTTAATGAATTTCAATCTACCCAACCTAAATTTCTTCATCTATTCATGAAGTTCTAATAGGATTTTAAATCATAACCTAAGGTTTCAAGAAAACAAATTCAAGAATCCCAAGAGAGGATTTCTTGACTCTTCTGCTTCAAGAATTATGATTCTTCACCAAGAACTCTAAAGAGTTTAAGTCAAGATTTCAAGAATCAAAGGTAATCCTTTCAATCAATGTCCTTCCAAGTTCTTTCACTTTAAAAGAATTGCAAAAATTGGGAATTTTCTCCAAGAAAGAGAAGGGAAATCGCAAACTTTCCCCAAACTTTAACCAACGATTTCACTTTCAATTTTGATCGGACTTAAGCGATTCAAAAGTATAAATTATATATTTGTTTGAGGAGAACACCATGGGAGCTTCAGAAGCTAACTTTGTTGCTTTGTTTGAGGTAAAAATTGCAGATTTACTGCTGCATTTTTAATATATTTCGAAAACTTTAACATGAGATTTCATGCTCATGTTAGCTCCATTTTTGAATTGGTTTTCACCGTTCAATTCCTTACCACTTGGGAAATATTTTCATATAAAAATTTTTAGATTCCAATAGTATTTTTCTGGCGATAAATGTTTTGGACGGTTTTACCCTTTTCACCTGAATTAATTGATTTTAGTGTCGTAGATTTATTATATAATTATGATGCTATATTTGAATAGATTTTGGTAAATTAGAGTGTCATAGAAAAGAAAAAGCTTCGCAATTGACGTGATTCGAGACTTTATATAATAAAAGTGAATTTCTAACCTTTGTTAAGTATATAGAATCTTGTACTTCTTGTGTGAGGTGTTGAGAATGATTTATATAGGCTATGATTGAAATATTTTGAATTGGGTAGTTATCCTATGCTGATAGTTGACTTGTGAATTAATAATGGAGGTCTATTATATGTGAAAATAGTGATTATTTGTTATGTATATCGAAGTGGTACTTAATAAATGTAATTTGGTTGACTGATATATTTGTTATAATTGATCTATAATCCTAAGACCATGGAATCCATTTATAATCTTGAACTTGATCGCTCAAAGTGATGCCTTGAATAAACAAGGCTTGATGAAACATTGATAATGAAGTGAGAAGTAATGATAAAGAATAATAAATTATAGATATTGGATCGGGTGTCACGTTCTGACACATATATATTGGATCGGGTGTCACATTCTGACACATATACATATATTAGATTGGGTATTACGTTCTGACACATATACATATATTGGATTGGATGTCACGTTCCGACACATATACATATATTGGATCAGGTGTCACATTCCGATATATATACATATATTGGATAGGGTGTCATGTTCTGACACATATCTCTCTCTCTCTCTATATATATATATATATATATATATTAGATGGTGCCATATCCCAGCACGATAATAATAAAGGAAAACGAATCAAAATAACTTAATATACTCAATGTCAAAGAACCTATCTCCCAAAAGAAGTGTGATATGGAGGCCTGAGTCCTCATGTGTGTTATTGATATCATTGATTGGTTGTGTACTTATTCTTGCTGCTGCTACCAGTTAAGTGTTATGGATTATACCTTGCTAAGTATTTTATGCAGGTTGTGGTTGTGGGAGTTTTGGTTGGAGTGTTAGGGTTACCAATATTCTATATTACTTAACCTTGTATTTATTAGTTCACTTGCGGAGTGCCATGTGTTTGGTACTCACCCCCTTGCTACAATAATTTTATAGGTTACGAGCCTGGATCGTCATGATACTTTCTACTCTCCCCTGTTTAAGGCTCCCTGTGGAGATTACGAGAGGTAGCTGTTTGCGATCCCAGCTGACTTATTACTCCCATTTATAATTTTGTTCTATTCGAGAGACAACATCATTTGATATTTGCACTTCTTTCATTTCTATTGTAATACATTAGAAGCTTGTACATGTGACAATCAGATTTTGGGGGATTTTTATTATGTTGACTTATTGTCCATAATTAAACTTTTATTTTTACTATAATTTCATATTTTTAATGTTATAGTTAGGTTGTAGGCTGACTTGTCTTGGTGGAATAAGATGAGCGTCATTACGCCTGAATTTTTGGATCATGACAGTTGGTATCAAAGCCTAGGTTCATAGGTCTCACGTGCATGCAAGCTGAGTCTAAGTAGAGTCTCAAGGATTGGTATGAAGATGTTTGTAGTTATTTTTGAGAGGTTATGGATACTGTTAGAAAACTTCCCTTTATTTATTTTTTCTTATCATGCGTAGTTATATTCGTTGGTATTGAGTTATGCCCATGTTCTTTTGACGAGATAGCGAGAGTGATGACTGATTGAAGCTTATAGTTAGAGATATGTATCCATTAGCTAACTAGTGAAGGGATGAGTCGATGGTCATAAGCATGATGAAAAAGTCAAAAGTATCCTATAATTGCCATGATGAAATGAGGTATAGAGAGAGAGAGTTAGTGTCAGGATGTGTTAGAGCGTGCCCCAAACTAGAAGGGAGTGCATGTTGATGTGTTGTAGTATTCATACTATTGAGCGTGAAGTATAGCTCTTAAAGAAGGAAAAAGAGTGCTTTTTATGTGATAGATCAAAATTAGGGTTATGATTATATGTGAGAGTTCATGAGATTCATAGAGTTATAAGCTTAACCAGATAAGGAGCTATAGTGAATGGGTGAGGGGTACATGAGTTGTGAAGAGGGAATATGTTGATTGATTACTTGCTATAAGATTTTAGTAGCGTTATGTCCCCTAAATTTTTACCTAGTAATTGCAAGTCGGCATTAAAGAGGTATGTGATGGATGCACATGTTAGTGCTAGACCCTAAGCTTGAATTTTTTTTGGAGTACTATTAAAGAGGAAATTGATTCATAAATTTAGATAAAGGACCTTGGGAGCTAAGGGGGAGATGATGATGTGAGGAATGAAAGTAAATTTTTAGTTTTTGGGATTGTGATAGGTTGATCAAAATGATATATCCATTCTTTTCCACTTCATATAGTTCTTATACTTTAGTTGAGGTAACATTTCATTCCCTTCGGGTGTATAACTGTTCGTACCTATGGCTTAGTCCCATACACATCATGTTGCTTCTAGATCATGCTGAGTTTTGAGGATGAGAAGTGATGACTTGATTTAGTAATCTTGATCTTACCCCCATGAGTCCAAGAGTTTCTAGTCCCATGTTGAATGTGATATGACTTGAGTTTTACACTATGCATAGTTTTGATAACACAGAATGAGACTTGATAGATGAGAGAGATTGTAATCTATGAACGTTCTTAGATAAGATTTCTCGACTGAATCATGCTAATTATCTTTCATTCTAAGCTATTTGAGTAATCCAGCTTTCCATCCTTGATAGAAGTGTTGATGATAGTAGAGAGGTAAAGGTTGATGAGAGAGAGTAAGAGTTCTTGATTCTAATGTCATCTTACGCATGCACTGACCTTCAACTTGTTATTCCATTGTTAATGGTATGATATAAAGTATTAAGTTTTAGAGGTATGATCTTGCTTATTTTGCACTGAGAAATAGTAGTTTGAGTTTTTGCAAAAAAGAGGAAGTAATGAGTTCCTCCAGGTTCAAATTATGATGTTGAGAGTAGTAGATTGAGGATGAGGGTAGATGAGGAGTGAGTGAGTATATCCTTATTATGGTATTGGTGTTAAACTTGTGTCATGTAGGGATAGAGATAAGAAGGAGGAGGTAGGTCATTCCTTATGATGAATACTAGATAGGTAAGAGTATGTCGGTGTGACTTTGAATGAGAACTCATTGAATGGTGGGAGGTAAAAGTGCTAAGTGGGCTTGAAAAATTCCAAAATATAGTTGAAGTGGTTAGAGTATTAGGCTTGAATTAGGGGTTACTGTTATGTGAATATTTATGATAGACCAGTGAAGACTTCATAATAAGGGTTTGAGGAACAGTAGTGAGGTAGTGAAGAGGACTAGTAATCTTTTAATGAAAGTCCTTGTGGAAGTTTAGAGTTGAGTATTGAGGATTTGCTTTTTATGAGTGATCATCTAGGGAATTCTCGAGGCTTAGAAGTAGGCTTGAATGGAAGAAGAAGAGATGGTTAGATGGGAATTTGAGTAAGAGCTATAAGCTTAAGTTAAGAGAGTAGAGTTCTATGAAATGGAGTACAATTGAGATGAGGTGCTAAGCCTGAACATTGTATATAGAGTATTATGTATCGATGGTCTCATTCCCTATTAGAGTTGATGGCTTCCTCCTGAGTTCGAAATATTGATTGTTGAGGTATTAAAATAATTAGAATTGACTATGTTCTAACATTCCATTCGTGCTTGATAGTGAAAATATCTTAAAGAGTATCTTTACTCTTGATTGGAATTGATTTGTCTACTTTGAGTGGCGTGTGACTGTCCAGATTAGTTGATTGAGTATTGAAAGTGGTCTGGTTTGTTATTTGTGCCTGACAATGAGAATGGTAAAGGTAATGTCCTTACTCTTAACTACATTGATTGTCTTTTCTTGAATGGGTTGTTTATTCTTGAGTCTAAATAAGATTGTTGATAGTGATGAGGAGTCAAAAGTTTGATTGACTAATGGGAGTGTCAAGATGAATTCTGAGTCTATTCGTG